>PVJO010006829.1:14357-86182 GCA_004026905.1 Hystrix cristata
ATAAATCAGACACTCATGAATACACATCGAATTGTCTCTCTGATATGAGAAACCATAACTGTAAATAAGGACAAAGAGGTGTAATAGATATTATATAAAAGGAAGATAATATACAAAGGAGAGGAGTACTAGAAAGAAAGAAGGGGAAAAGCAGAAAGGCAACAAAGGAAAGAAAAGGGAAAGGGAAAATATGGAAAATGATGAATAAATCTGCTGTAAATAGGGAGGGAGGAAACAGAGGGGAGGGGTGGGGAAGAGGGGGGAGAACCAAGATGCATCATGTACAGGTACAAAATAAATGTGATGAATGTAACCATTATATGTAAAATGTACCAATACATGTTCTTGGTTTAAAATAAAATAAAAAAACATACTCAGGGCCAGCCATTACTCTGTCAGCCAGCAAGAGCATATGGCACACACTATAAACTCATTCTGACTACACACCACACACACACACACACACACACACACACACACACACACAGATAAGTTTTTACTGAGCATCAGTGATATGAAAGGATCGAGGAGCTACAGTGTGCTGGAATATCATAGTAGATGATTTACTAAGAGTAGTAGCAAACCTCAAAACAATCATGTGGGGAAAAGGGACTATTGTCACTATTATGGCTATTATCATAGCTATTTTGCAGATGAGAGAACTGTAGCTTGGAGAAATTGATTTTCCCAGGGACAGGCAGTAGGAGGCAAAGCTAAGATTTAATTCAAGGTGTTTAATTCCAGAGTCTATGCTCTTTTTTAATGTGAATTTGTTTAATTTTTTGATAGTATTTTTGTTGCACTTATGCAGTAAAGTGTTTTTATGTTTTTAATTATTATTGAGATAATATTTTTATACAGTAACAGTGTGGTAATTTGATACATGTATACATTGCGTAATGATCAAATCGGGGCAATAAGAATTTCCATCTCCCCAGACAGTAATCATTTCTATGTGTTAGCAACTTTTGTACTCTGAGTTATCTTGAAATATGTCACAGATTGTTTTAACCAATAGTCACCATATTTTGCTATAGAAAACCACAACTAATTCCTTGTCTTTAATGTTTTGGTGCTCCTTTATCTAACTTCTTTGTGCGCACCCACCCACCCTTCCAGTCCTAGTGACCACCATTCCACTCCAACCATCTATGTATGAGGTCATTCTCATACATATGAGTGAGAATGAGTGAGAGTGTTTGGTACATGTCTTATTGTGTCTGGCTTATTTTCTTAACACACAAGAGGTGATCAAAATATATGGTGCATGTTTAAATTAAATTTAATACAGTAAAAGACACACTTGCCATTAGTCCCTCTCAAAACACTCTCCCTTTCTTTGAACATGCTTATCCTGTCATTCTTGCTACTTTCTGAAACAGTTCTGGAAGTCCTTTTTCATGAGTATCTTTGCAAGATGTAGCTAAAAATACGGTGAATGTTGCTGTGGTGTGCCATCCAGTGGAGAGGCAGGCTTGTAAAAACATTACAGTGCGTCCTCGCCATCCAGTGGAGAGGCAGTCTTGTAAAAACATTACAGTGTTTCCTCATCCACTTTATTCACTGGATGTGGCAACTTCTGGCTTTTCTCCAAAGTCAAAATGACCATGAAAGGTTAATGTTTTGAATCAATTCAGGACATTGAGGCAGCCCCAACAGCACAACTAAAGACACTCATGCAAAAGGACTTCCAGAACTGCTTCAGACAGTGGCAAGCATGATGGGATAAGTGTGTTCAAAGTAATGGAGAGCATTTTGAGGGGGATGAATGACAATATTTACTGTAATAAATTTATTTAATTAAATGTGCACTGTATTTTTCGATCACACTTTGTAATGACCTACGGTTCCATCCGTGTTGTTGCAAATGACAGGATTTCATTCTTTTTTAATGTATGGATGAATAGCTGTGTATGTGTACCACAATTTCCATATCCATTTTTCCATTGTTGGACACCTTAGTTAATTCCATATTTTGGCTCTTGTGAGTAGTGCCGCAGTAAACATAAGAGTTCATTTGTCTCTTTGCTATATTGACTTCATTTACTTTGGAACTATATCCAGTACTGGTATTGCTGGATCATATGGTATTTCCGTTTTCAGTTATTTAGGGAATTTTCATTACTATTTTCCATAATGGCTCTACTAATTTACATTTCCACCAATATATAAGGGTTTCCCTTTCTCTGCATCCTTACTAGCATTTATTATTTTTGAAGTTTTTATAGTAGCCTTTTTAACTGGGATGAGATAATATCACACTGTGATTTTGATTCACATTTCCTTGACAGCTAAAGATGTTGAACATTTTTCATACACCTGTTAGCCACTTACACATTTTCTCTTGAGAAGTGTCTATTCAGATCTTCGTCTATTTTTAAATTGTATTATTTGGTTTTTGTGGTGTTAAGTTTTTTGAGTTCTTTATATATTCTGGATAATAATCTCTTATAGATGAATAGCTTGAAAATGTTTTCTTCAGTTCTGTAGGTTGTCCCTTCACTGTATTGAGGGTTTTCTTCACTGCACAGGAGCTTTGTGGTTTGATATAATCTCATTTGTCTATTTTTACTTTTGTTTCCTGACTTTTGGAGTCTTATCCAAAAACCTGTTTGGTTAATACTAAGTTCTTGAAGTATTTCCCCTATGTCTTCTCATAGCAATTTCACAATTTCTGGTCTTACATTTAGGTCTTTGATGCATTTTCAATTGATTTTTGTGTATGGTAAGAGCAAAGGGTCCAGATTCATTCTTCTGTGCATGTATATCCAGTTTTGCCAGCATTATTTATTAAAAAGACTGTTCATTCTCCATTGTATGCTATTGACATTTTAGTCAAAAATCTGTTGGCTGTACGTACATGAATTAATTTGGGTTTTTTAAATTTTGTGTCTTTGGTCTATGTATTGGGTTTTATGCTAGTACTTCACTGTTTTGGCTACCATAACTTTGTAGAAGGTTAGAAGGTTAGAAGGTTTTCAAGCCGGGTATTACAATGCCACTAGCTTAGTTCTTTTTTTCTTAGGATTGTTTTGGTTATTTTGAATCTTTGTGCTTATGTCTGAATTTTAAGATTGTTTTATTTTACTATCATTGTATGATCTTAAGCAAATGATTCTATTTTTCTTTTTTCCACATCATTTTTTATTAGTGCATGTTGGTTATACAGATTAATGGGCTTCATTTTGGCAGATTCATACGTGTGCATAATGTACTTTTATCATTTTCTCCCTCCTTCACCTCCTTGTCATATCCTTGCCCCTAGTTTCACTTTTTGGGGAGTTTCAATTCATATTATACAGAGTCTGCCAAAAAAGTATACACACTTCAGGAAAAGAAAAACTTGTATAAATATTTTAATACTAAAATTATTAAGACATCATGAGATTAATACAAGTTATTTTTGGTCTCTACAATGACAAGAGGTGCTTTAAGTGGTGGCCGTTAGCATCCAGACATTTATTAGTATGGAGAACTGCTATTTGGGCAACCTTGGTCAGAATGTCCATTGAGATTGCTGCAGATAGATTTCCAATTTCTTCCCTAAGGGCGGGCAATGCACTGGGTTTTCTGTGACATATGACATCCTGTGGGGTCACCCATAGATAAAAGACTGCAGGTGTTAAATCAAGAGAACATGTGGGGAACTCAACTGCACCTCTTCATCCTAGCCAGTGTCCTTGCAAGTTCTCATCCAGTTACACTCCCACATCTTTGTGGTAGCGTGGCGGCATGCCATCTTGTTGAAAGAAAAATTCGTCATTTCCATAAAGTTCATGTATAGCAGGTAAGATGGATGTGTATAACATGTCTAGGTATGCTTGGCCTGTTATAGTACCTTCAAAGAAAATTGATCCTATTAAACATCTTGCTGACACTCCACATCAGACATTGCTGCATGGTAAACTGACTGCTCTGTCCACATGCACATTATGATTTTCTGGTGTCCAGTAAGCACAATTATGTCAGTTCCATGTTCCATTGAGCTTGAATTGTGCTTCATCAGGCCACAGAATCTTCCTCACGAACTCCTCATCCTTGCCTACCATGTGTTGAAACCACTTACAAAACTGGATTCTTCGATCAGGATCATCTTCATTGATTGCATGTAACGATCTTGAGATGTAAAGTTTCCACTTGGCTCTTTTAAAATGTGTCGTATACTTGTGCTGCATACTCCTGTCTCAGTGCACACTGTGTGGCAGACTTCTGTGGTGCACGTGTCAACCGTTCCAGCATCACAGCCGAGGAAGCAGCACTTGTTGCTTTATGAAGTCTGCTGGATTGTCATTTATGCACATCATACAGGGTACCATGTTGTTCACACTTATCATGAATCTTGTGAAATCGTCAGGCATGTTGGAGGTTCTGTTCCAAGCTGACACCTCCATCTTCCTTGTACTTCACTAATATTCTCAAATCTGAAATATCACATGCAAATGGCCTTACATTCCTCAGTCAATAACCATACTTCTGCTACTTTGTCAGTGTCGTTTATGCCACTTGTTGATAGTACAGCCACAAGGGTAACTCCATCTATTTAAAAACATCGTACTATTTTTCTTTTCCTGAAGTGTGTATACATTTTTTAGAGGATTCTGTATATTTTGATCACACCCATTCCTCTCTCTTTCCTCACCCACAATTGTCTCCACTGTGCAATGAAGATGATAAATGAACAGCACATCTTTCTCAGGGATGCTATGAGAAGCAAAAAAGACAAAACAGTTGAAATACTCTGCCCAATGCCAGATCCATAATAATGACACAGCAAATGGGAACTTGTCTTAGTTTGGGCTGCTCTAACAAAATACCTTAGACGGGGCAATTTATAAACAGAAGTGTATTGATCATAGTTCTTAAGGCTGGTAAGTCCAAGACAAAGGCACCAGCAGATTTGGTGTCTGGGTGGGAGCTTGCTCTCTGTTTCAAATGCTATTCCATCTTGCTGCATCCTCATATTGTGGAAAAGACAAAAAGGCGGGACTTGTTCTCTAAAGCCCTTTATATAGGCACTGATTCCGTTTGTGAGGGCAGAGCCCTTGTGACTTAATTAGTTCTTGAAAGATCTCATCTCAACATTATTGCACTGAGAATTTTTTCAACATGATATTTGAAGGGACCGAATGTTTTAACCACAGTAAAACCTCTATATTTTTCATGAAAAACAGTAAAAACAGCTTTAAATGATTACAGTAATCTTCCTACTGGAATAGTGGCAAGTTCCTAGCCTGGAATAGTGGCAAGAGAAAATGAGAAGAGGAGAAGTAATGAAGGAAATTATGTATCACATAGCTAGGTTTTTGAGGCAAAAAAATCTTAGTTTAGCCAGTGTATTTTGTCATTAAATGCAGAACAGATTTGAAAAAGAAATGCATCTACCATGTGCAGTGTAGTATTCATAGGGCTTTTGTGAGACTACAAAGACATTAACTTTAGTTCTGCGATATCTATATTTATCATTTGAAGCGTTCGGTGTGTTGATTTCATATCTCCCAAAGCCTTTCTATTCTGTAACTACTAAAATGAAAGTTGTTGAGATAAGGCAAAAGATTTGAGAATATATGAAAATGAGTTCTAAAATGAGTTTAATATTTACAACCTTTTATTCTATGATTCTAAAAGATTTATATTTTCATCATTTCCATTGTATTTTCTGAACTGACATTAATGGTATAGATATTAAGTCTGATTACGTCTCATATTTACTTAGAGGGAGATTGTCTGTTCATGTGATTGCTGTCCAGGGTAATTAATCACTTGTCACAGGTAAATAAAGCTGCATGCTTCCTCCACAAATCTATGTCAGCTATTTGATACATAAATCAGGCCCCAGAGAGAATGAGCTTAGGAATTCAAAATGTTGAACATGCCTTCAATTTCAAATTCTGCCCACAACAAAAAATCCTGGCGGCCTAAGGTGCCAATTTCCAGTATTTCCTTAAAATGAGGGTGTTAGTTCATCATTAAATTTACTATGTACCTCCCATAATTAATTTTATAGAAAAGTTGGCTGGGACCTGGCTATATGAACAATTAGCTTCTCCTCTGAAAGCTGAGCCATTATCATAATTGTTGAAGAAAACAAAATTTGCATGCATAAATATGAAAAATATAACCCCTCCCTTTCTCTTAAGTATTTATTATAAAATCTAAAAAGCTCAATTGGTGATATTTAACAAGACTAATTCATTTTATTTTTTCTTTTTCACTTTACAATAGCCATCAAGTGCTCACCCACCTTATTTCCATTTAATTCTCCAGCTTCTCTTATCTGAAATTGAAAGCTTGTGTTTAACACTGGAATATATTATTAGCTAGATTTCAAATACCTAAGTAAAATGGAGAGTATGAATTTCTTCAAGAAACTTTAAAATCGTAATTAACATAATAGATCAATCATTACACTGTGTCTATATACTCATTGGTTAAATATCTCTGACGAAATGAGAAATAACACATCCTTTGAATGACATGTACCTTGACAACTTCTCCGCTTCAAACAGTAGTGTTGACAGAAAAGATAAACAAAATGACACCACTGGTCTTGGATAGAATACAAGCAATTCTGCAGGTCAGATACAGAAGAGAAAGGCCCAAGTGTGAGAAGAACTAGTATTTCTGAGCTCCTATCTAGTAGTAGGCAATGATGGCCAAGGATTTAGGTCCTTTGGGGTATGACAGCTAAAGATGGCACATATGAAGAGGGATCAAGACTAAATAAATGTGCTTGATATCAAGAACCAAGAATGTGGGACAGAACACATTACTTTGACTCATGGAAGGACAAAATGGCACTTAAGGTAAGATATGAGCATAAGGAAGATGGAAGACATAGAAACAGCCTCATGTCTTAGGAATAAGCCAAGTTATCTATTATAGTTTGGATCTGAAATGTTTCCCAAGAGCTCATGTGTTGAAGGCCCGGTTCTTAATGCAGTAGTGTTCAAAGGTGGAGCCTTTGGAAAGTGGTTAGTTCATGAGGGCTCTAACCTCATTGATGGATTAATCCACTTACAGATTTGTAGCTTAATGTGTTTGGGGGTTTGGGGGAGTAGCTTTGCTATGAAAGTAACCTCTCTCTCTCTCTCTCTCTCTGGCCACCATGAAATCAGCAGCTTTCCTTGCTATAACCTTTCACCATGATGTTTGCCACAGGCCTAAAAGCAACTGGGCAAACTGACCTTGGACTGAAACCTTTGAAACTATGAGCCAAAATAAACCTTTCTTCCTATTAAGTTGTTAATCTCAGTCATTTTGTCACAGTGATAGAAAGCTGACTAACACGCTGTCCATCTGTGCAGTGAATTGATATACCATAACTCAATATTAGCATTAGGCAGAAACTCCAAAGTGACCCTATAAAACCTAGTTCTAGAATAGGGATCTTTATGACTACATAGAGATAAAAAGAAAATTACTAGCTTGAAGAACTGAGAGTAAAATCAGAAAACAAATGGTCCCTAGGCATATAATTCTTATTTTAATTTTTAATAATGTATGAATTGTACATACTTAATAGAGTTCACCGTAATACAGCACAAATTGATCAAATCCTGTCACCCTTTCCCCACTCTCACCCCTACACACTTTCCAGTTTTTACTAATCACCATTCTACTTCCATGTTGACATCTTTTTGCTTCTATATAGGAGAGACTAAATGTAGTACACATCTTTCTGTGTCTGGCTTATTTGACTTAACAGAATGCCTTCTAGTTCAATGTGTTTTGCTGCAAATGAGAGATTTTTCAATTTTCCTTATGGCTTTATAATATTGTGTTGCACATGTATACATACCATACTTCTTCATCCGTTCATCTATTTAAAGGTACCTAGACTGATTCCCTATCTTGGCTGTTGTGAATGGTATTAACATGGGCACACAGGCATCTGTTTGGTATACGGATTTTTATTTCTTTTGAATATATACCCATATGTGGGCTAGCTGGATCATACAGTAGCTCTATTTTTAGATTTTTCAGGAGCCTAGCACATCATTCTTAAGAAGACTCTTGCACAACATGGAGTGTGAATGCCTGCTTATATTTTGCCCCCCCCCAGCTGCCTAAATCTCCCCATTAGGTCCTGCTAAGAATCTATACATCTGTAAAGCATATCATAGGTTATTGTGAAGTAATCACCCTACTGTGCTCGGGAACATTAGAATTTATTCCATCTGTCCAACTGTGCTTTGATGCTCAGAGAGGAGCTCAAAGGTTCCAATCACCAAGTAATGATAAGGAAATATAAATATTAATTATCTTGATTTGATTAGTACATATCGTATACATGAATGGAAATATCACACTACCACATAAAAAGGTACAATTATTTTGAGTTAATAAAAATCATTATGTTTAAGGAGATTGTAACATTTTGAATATGTGTGCCTGAAACAGCCATGTGTTCAAGGCTTGATTGCCAGTCTGAGGTGCTATTGGGAAGGGGTGGGACCTTTTGGAGACAGGGCCCAGTGGCAGGCATTCTGGTCAATGGGGGCATGTCTTTGAAAGGGAAAATGGGACTCCATCCTCTTTCTTTCTCTCTCATATCATGGCCATGAGGAGAGCAGCTTTGCTCCCCACTCATCCTCCACCATGATAGATTGACTACCCACAGGCCCAAAAACAATGGAGTCAACCAATCATTCTCTGAAATCTCCAAAGCTGTGAGGCAAAATGAACCTGCCCTCCTTAAATTTTTTATTATCAACTCTGAAGAAAATCGGTATAGAAGGATCTTCCTTCAGAACAATAAAACCTAAAAATGACAAACCAACAGCTAACATCATACTCAGTGGAGGAAAACAAAGTATTTCCTCTAAAACCTGGAAGAAGACAAGGGTGTGTGTCTACTCTTAACTACTCCTTTTCTACATAGTACTCAAAATTGTAACCAGAGCAGCTAGACAAGAGAAAGAAATAAAAGGGATAGAAGTAGGAAAGAAAACAGTCAAACTATCCCTTTCCACAGATAAGATCATTTACCTACAAGACCCTAAAATATCTACCAGAAGGCTTTTAGATCTGCTAAACAAATTCAACAAAGTGGTAGGATATAAAATCATCACAAAAATATCAACAGTTTTCCTATACACTAATAATGAATTCATTGAAAAAGAAGTAAAGAAAACAATTTCATTCACAATAGCTTCAAAAATACCTACAAAGAAACCTAAACAAGGAAATGAAGACTTTTATAATGAAAATTGCAGGTCATTGAAGAAAGAAATAGAAGAAGACATTAGGAACTGGAAAGACCTCCCTTGTTTGTGGATCAACAGAACTATATTATTAAAATGACCATATTACCAAAAGTGATCCACAGATTCAATGAAATTCCTACCAAAATACCAACATTCTTCACAGAACCAGAAAAATATCCTAAATTTTATATGGAAACACCAAAAGACCCAGAAGGACCACAGCCTTTCGGAGCAAAAAGAGCAGTGTTGGACACATCACATTACCTGATATCAAAACATACCTCAAAGTCATAATAACAAAAACAGCATGTTATTAGTATACAAACAGATGTGTAGTCAAAGGGAATAGGATAAAGAACACAGAAGCAATCTTATACAATTACAGCCATCTGATATCTGACAATGGGGCCAAAAAATTAGAGAAAAGACAGCCTTTTTAATACATGGTGGCGGAAAACTAGATATCCATGTGTATAAGATGGAAACTAAATCCCTAACTCCAACTCTGTCCAAAAATCAATTCAAAATGGATCAAAGACGTAGGTACAAGACCTGAGTATTGAAACTGACAGAAGAGAACACATGGGAAACACTCGAAGACAGAGACAAAGGCTTCCTAAGACTCCAATAGCACAGGAAATAATATCAGGAAGCAACCAATGGAACTACATCAAGTTAAAAAGCTTCTGCACAACAAAAACAATCAACAGACTGAAAGATAGTTTACAGAATGAGAGAAAATCTTTGCAAGCTACTCTTTCAAAAAAGAATGAATATCAAAAATATATTTAAAAACCTCAGAAACCTAATACAAAAAACCCAAATAACTCAATTGTTAATTATGCAAATGAGTAGACACTTTTCAAAAGAAGTAAATATGGCCAATAAGCATATGAAAAAATTATATTTAGCATCTTTAGCTGTTAGAAAAAAAATCAAAATTATATTTGGATTTCATCTCACCTCTGTCAGAATGGCTAACATTAAGAGTATTTTTAAAACATTTTATTTATATTTTAATTTTATAATATAAAACATCATATTTAACTTTCTTATTCTGGCTTATTTTGACTAACATGATGGTGTCCAGTTTCATCCATTTTCCTGTAAATGACACGATTTCATTCTTCTTTATGGCTGAACAATATTCCATTATGTATACATACCAAATTTTCTTTATGGACTCATCTGTTGTTAGACATCTTGGCTCTTTCACTGGCTTATTTTAGCTATTGTGAATTGTGCCACTATAAATATGGATATGCATGTATCACTATACAATGCTGTGTTTAAATATAAATTAATAAAATAAAGGAGAAATGATAAGAAACTAGCAGGCAGACTTTTGTAAAGGAAGAAAGGAGCCCGGGGGAGAGGGAAGGTAAGGGTGAGGGGAGTAAAGGGATTTAAAATGATCAAGATGTTATATGCATGTGCAAATTCCCAAAATTGAACATCACTATTCTGTATTACAAGCATGCAAAATGGAGGATAGGCACTGGGAAGTAGGAAGAACATATTCAAATGGGAAGGAGAGCAAGGGGGGGTGGAAGGGGAAGTGAAGGAAGGGAAAGGAGATTTTAAAAAAGATAGTGAAAGGAAAAAAATGGAAACAAAGCTTTTGTAAATGGGGAGGGATAAAATGTTGAAGGGAAGGGAGGGAAATGGGAAAAGGAAGATTTAAGATATTTTATGTACAGGTAGAAGTTCCTTATGATGAATATGATCATTATGTATGGCAAATATGTATTAATAAAAATAAATTTTAAAAAGAAAAAAACATTCACACACACAAATACAAAAAATAAATAAATTCTGGTGAGAATATGGGGAAAAAAGGAGCACTCCTACACTGTTGGTAGGGATGTAAACAAGTACAACCACTATGGAATCAATATGGAGATATTTCAAAAGTTAAAAATAAAAATAACATATGACCTCATTCTACCACTCCTTGGTATGTTCCCAAAAGAATTAAAGATAACATATTATAGTGATACCACCATGCCCATTACTGTGGCGCAAATATGAAACCAGCCTAAGTGCCCATCAACAGATGAATGGACAAATAAAATATGGTATGTATTTATACACAATGGAATTTTATTCAGCCATAAAGAAGAAAATCATGTCAAGTGCAGGAAAATAAGTGGAACTGGAGACCATCATGTCACACAAAGTAAGACAGACTAAGGAATCTAAAATAAAGAGAGAGGACAGCAAAGTAGAAGGTAAACTAGGAGTACCGATGAAGAAGAGGATCGGGGTAGAGAAGAAAGGGGAAGGAGATAGAGCGAAAACAATCAAAGTATGTGATATGCGTACAAGAACAAAACTTCAAAAATCATTTGAAATACAAAACCGAAAGTCATTTTACATCATAATAACAAGACTTTGGCTGTTGTCCATTTCTCTTTTTGATTTCCTTACCTTCTAAAACTAGACTTTATTTCCTTTCCAATTCTGTTGTGTATCACTTGTGCATTGTTCCATAGGTTACTTACCTCTTTGTACTTCAGTGTCCTTGTGTATAAAAGGGTATCATAATACCTCAGAGGCCATGGTGAGGTTTAAATATATGAATATCTACGAAAGACTTAGTCCATTAGTGCCTCATAGTAAGTGCGGTGTTCAGTGTTAGCTACTATTATCTCGTTCTTTTAATTTTCCATTTTTAATTAAAAATTTTAAATGGACATGTAAAAATTGTATATGTTTATGAGTACTGTGTAATGTTTAAATCAGGGTAGGTGTATCCATCTCTTTATCATTTCTTTGTGGTGAAAACATTCAAAATTCTTTCTTCTAGCTTTTATTCATATCTGTAGTCACCCTACTATACAATAGAACACAAAAGATACATTTTATATTTTTTAAAGTTGATTATCTCAGGTATTTTGTTATATTAATGGGAAGCTGATTAAGAGAGATGGAAATTGTAACTACCCTGATTTGATTTTTGTACATTGTATACATGTATTGAATTATCATACTGTACCCCACATAAATATATAATTATCATAACAATGACTTTCTTGTCACTGGGACACAAAACCCAAACCTTAAAATTTAAAGGAGGAGAAGTTTAATTTGGCTCACCTTTTAAGGAGATTCAGTCTCAGCTGGCTCCAAGCCAGGAATATCATGGCGGAAGGCCACAGTGAGTAAAGCTGCTTAGTTTGTGGTGGGTAGCTTCAGGAAGTTTCACAGAAGAGTTCGCCAAAATTCAAGGATGAAACAATTCCTGTCTTTTATAATCCATATCAGGGAATAGAAAAGTAGAGGAGAAATATGTAAGAGATCTTGGAAGAACTAAGCAATTTATCATGATACAGAGTAAGCTTATTTGTTAAATGTTGAGCAGCACAAAAATAAATAGTGTGTATTGTTTAAGGTTTTATGTATGTATACTGTAATATTATTACAGTGTGAATGGATACTTTGATACAGATGCCCTACCTAACAGGAAGATGAAACAAGTGGGAAGTGGAGTTTGAGAAGGTACATTGGGGTTCTCACTCTAAATCCAAAGCAAGTGCTCTACCACTTATCCACATCCCAACCCGCTCATTCTAAATGTTTCTTTAAAATCATCAAGTCTGAAACGAATATTACCTAAAGTTAAAATCTGATAACTCTGAATATGAATAAATGAATATTTATTATGTCATTATCTATTCACATCTATATGCTTGAAATATTTATGCTCCCTCCCCCAGCTGTCAGTGGACAGTCCCTAGATCATGGTTTAACTTCAGCCTCTACTGCTTTATGACCTAGGTAAGGTTACTTAATTTCTCAATACTTCAGTTTCTTTAACTGTAAGTTAGATGTAATTCTAGTACTTGCTGTGAGAATCACGTGAAATAACACACACAAAATATTTCACATAGTGCCTGAAACATAATAAGCACTGAATAGACTTTAGCGTTTGTGATCGTTTTCAATAAATAATCCTGCCAGATTTGATTTTTAGTGGTCTTTATTTTTTGTACTGTTTCAGATTGAAATAATTTCATGCTTACACAAATAGTTACAAAGAACGCCTCTTTACCCTCCATCCAAGTTTTGCCACCATTGCTTTATCATTCTCATTCTATTACTTGGATTAAAAAGAAAACTTATTGATGAATGAGCTATCAAACCATCCGACAGCCTGTGGTACAGTCGGAATCAGCTATTCAGAAGGCAATATGTCGCTGGGATTAAGAATGTGAGCATCGTATTGTGATGGCTATCCACAGGCTCTCAGCTTTTCCACTGGCCAGCTCATAAGTTTGGGCGTTACACAACCCTCTGATCTATGAGAGAAGTCAACACGGTGTAACAACACCGGCCAGGACCCATCCTCGGAATCAGCCAGCATCCCCTATGCTTCTGAGCTATGACTGTTTCAGTGGCATTTAATGTAAAGTTTAGAGGGACGCGACTTTATAACAGCAGTCCAGCCAGCGCTGGTGAGTGGAGAGACCCAGGTTATGGTATTTTTCACTGTGAACCAGAGTCACGCGAATGAGACCCAGCTTTAGCTACCAGAGGCAAATATTCAAAATTTCTAAATTATTCTTTTCAAGTGTGTGTGTGTGTGTGTGTGTGTGTGTGTGCACATGCTCACACATGTTCTTTTGACTCGTTTGATTTTTTTCCGAGTCATCAAACTTCGCTTCCTTTGCCAATTTTTTGGGCTTCTGCTGAAGCTTTTAGGCAGAGCTGAGTTCTTTTCTCCTAGGAGCAAAAAGGCGCAGTGCTATCTCCCTAAATGAGGATCTGACCTGAGCAACAGTAAGTAGACCTGGTGGAGGCGCCAACCCACCCAGTGCAACTGAAGGAGATAGAGAAGAAAGCTGTGGTGCTGCAGACCATTGAATCCTGTAGGTACATCTGAGGACCTTTTCCAGTCTTTGACAATATTTCCGATCTCTGTATCTAAATGAGAAAAAACAAAGACGAAGGAGTGAGGTTTTCATAAAGCTAAAAGGATCTAAAATAATGAACTCTCTCCTATTTCGAAATTATAACCTTTTAACTTTTTGAGTGATAAAATGTCTTTTCTTTTTTAAAATTATGGTAGAAGCTTTTAAAAATAACTTCACTTGGCAGTCAAACTTGGTAAATCCTATGTATAGTATGTGTATACAGATATATATATAAACACATATACTGTACATATCTAAAGCTAATATATAATTATATACAGTAATTATATATGTATTTTATAAGTATATATTTTATATGTATATGGTATATACATAAATATATTTATATGCATATATATGCTTTATAGATTAATGTGAATACACATTTATAAATATGCTACATAAATATATGAACATAATATAATAATATATAGGATTTATATTTTTGTGATTTTTATATATGCATACATACACACATATATATGGAAATTTCATTGATCTACAAAATCCAACATTAGACTCGTATTTCTGAAGAGGAAAGGATCCTTCAAAATTAAGTTACTCATCCGTATTTTACAGATGTGTAAAGGACTTTGGGTAGCAGAACCAGGACTAGAACTTGAATCACTTGAGCTGACTGAACCTCGCCCTGCCCTGCCCTGCCCTGCCATTTCAAATGGAAAGAGGCACTGAAGGAAACCTCCCCAACCTCACTGTGTAACAAATTTTTACAATGTACTGTTTATTTCCTGTTATGTTTTAAATTCAGGAATGCAAGTACACCGAAATCCCAATGGGAAATAATGACTAAGTTCCCTGCCTTATGATGGTTGACCCTGTTGGAGTGGAGGTGGTCAATATAATGATCACTTAAATATTTTGCTGATTTGCTCCCTCTTGAGTCAGAAGTGCCTACTCAGAGCATTAATTTCTGATTAGTTATTAATCCAACCAGTTTAGAAAATGGGATAGAGGAAAGGAAGCATGAACATTCTTTTCTGATCTTAATTTCCTAGCCATGTCTGGCATAGGTGGGTGAGCGCAGTGAAAGAGGGGGAAACTGGAGCTATACTTGAAGCAAGAGACAGCTTCTAGCCACTTCTAGCCTGGAGCAGCTGGTGCAGGTGGAACTTGGGCCCTCTGGTACCTTGCACCTATAATTGTACCTGCGGTGGCAGGATTAGAGGAGTCCTAAAAACAGCCATGGGGTGGCACTGCTCTGAGGAACCCTCTCTACTCTTGGTTAAAGGAAGCCTGGCTTTGATTAAAGATGCCTCTAAATATCATGTTTTATACCAGTGTATTAGTTTCCTAGTGTTGCTGTAACAAATCACCCCAAATTCAGTGTCTGAAAATGACATAAATTTATTAGCTTACAGTTCTGAATGTCAAAAATTCAAATTGGGTCTCGCTGGGCTAAAATCAAGATGTCAGTACCACTGTGTTCTTTCTGGAAGCTCTAGAGGAGAATCCATTCCTTGCCTATCTCAGTTTCTAGAGGCTACTCAGATTCCTTGACTGGTGGTTGTTTTACTCAGATTTGTGCTTCCATTGTTATGTCATCTTCTCTCTTTCTGACTGTTCTGTCTCCCTCTTATGAAAATCATTTGATTATATTGGTTCCACTCATGAGATCCAGGGCTATCTGCCCATTTTAAGATAGTTAATTTACATATATCTGCCAAGTCTCTAGCGCCTTGTAAAGGTAACATATGCACAGGTTTCTGAATTAAGATGTATACATCTTTGAGGAGTAGGGTTATCATTCAGCTTACTCAACTAGTAAAACTGTATTTTTAAGTGAAATCAGGTAAGGAATCCCAATATATAGGTTGCATACAAGCAGAGCTTCTGTGTTTAATGTTTCACTTATTCAGTCTCTACTACATCCTTCCTGTAATGGCCACAGAAACACCCAAAATAGAATGTTGTGGCTCTGAAACCCATTTTGATATAATTGATTCATACCTGAAGGAAGGACACCGTTTGGAAATGCCACATCATTTGGAAATACATCCTTGCTGTTATATTCTTCAGTGAAACCTCAGGCCTCTTAATGCTTGTCAGTGAGCTCCACCAGACATGAGACCTTGTTCAGTATATCCTGGCATTCCCAGAAGCTGGGGGTCTTCACCATTTGTTGAATGAAGGAAGTGACTAATCAATAGATGGTGAATAAAAACTGCTTAGGCAGCATCCACTTCCTGTATCCCTGCTCACAATTATTCATGAGTAAGACCTATTTATCAGCGTTGTTGGAAAAAGACCAAAATGGAACCCTGCCACTTTCCGGTCCTCACTAGTTCCAAACGATTTTCACACGTGCACAAAAACTGAGTTTAGTTACTTGTCATAAGTCTTAACAGAATGTATTCTTTCAAATTGTTATCATGGACACATTATTTGCATATCATGGAAGTAAATACTGGTATTTTCATATTTCTCTTCCTCTGTTCCACAGTCTAATTCTTGAGGGTAAAATTAGAAATGGAACAAAGAATGTTAGCAATAAAAGGGATGTGGTGCTTTAAAAGTGCATGCAACTTAAAGAAGAGGAAACTAAGTCTTTCTAGAGATCTAATGTACAGTGTAGTGAGTATAGTTACTAATACTATATTGTATATTTGAAATTTGACAAGGGAGTAGATCTTGTGTTCTCAGTACACACACACACATTACTGCTTTGTGAAGAGGGAGTCATGTCAATTAGTTGTAGTAATCTTGTTCACTATGTGTATTTTGTTGATGAATCACACCGTACACCTTAGACATGTAAAACTTCAGTTAAAATTTCAAAAGAAGAAAAGGAACCTATGCAATATTATAGAACATAATTTTAGAAGATCTAAGCTAGAACCCAGGTATTCTGCTCCCAAAGTTGGTGTTTCTTTCGTTGTCCTATGGTTGTATAAAGCTGAATATTTTATTCAGAAGAACATTAGTACTGGAGATTTTAAAAATTGAAGTTTCAAGGGTGATACAATTATCTCTTATCTTTGTAAATTGAAGTTTTGCAAATTGTTGGCTCTTAAGATAAATCCAACCCACGCCACTGCTTACTTTGTCCCATAGTTTGTTTTAGTTGAATGGGTAAGTCTTTAAATAGAGCAGAAGCAGACATCCCCCATTTCACTGACATCCACATCACACCATACTTTTTTTTTTTTTACCTTTAGCCCATTTCAATCACTTACACTATATATTTGGAACTTGTAGACATTTGAAATTTTAACCCCTGCCATAAGCAATCAAATGTAAAATCAAGCTGTCGGTATTTGAGGTCAAATGCTATTTCTGAGTCTTTTTCATACTATAAGTGGTATAACATTGGGTTGACAGACCATGTGTCTTGAAGTCTTACAGTTCAGGAAATAATCACCATAGTTAACCCATCTTTTGGTCAGTGGGAAAGAAGGGAGAGATGGTAATGCAGATTATATCTCCTTCTCTCCCTCCACACAATCATCACTAACTTCTGCTCACTTGGGTCTGTCAACTACTGACCACTTCCGAACGCTCACTTCTGACTCTAATTGAGATCATTCTTAGGTCACATGTGGCTGTGACTTTGGCAGTGTAACTGTAGGTCATATAGAAAATATTATTGCAGAGCTAGGTATTATGTAAATTCTTAAGCATGAGATAAATGTGAATAGTGGGAGCAGAGCAGAGATCCAGTATCAGTGGGGAGCTGGAATGCTAACTAGACATTGTACCTGGGCATAGATGATAAGGGTTGTAGGGGAATTGTATTACAATTGACATGCAGATGCCCAAAGTCTCATCTTACATATACCAGAGAGCAAGCTGCAGGCAGCAAGAATGAAATTAAGCCAACTCCTGGTGGAGACCGACTCTGGTATCCTGCTCTGCATATACAGATTTTCATACCTACATTTGGGCAGAGCTGGGACAAGTAGGGGTTAATGGTTACCACACTTCTGAGCGTGTTGTTAGCACTTAGTCAATGCGTGTTGCTTGAGACTACTTATTAGAGGTAATGCCAATATATTGGCAGGTTCTGTTCCAGAACACCGCAATAAAGCAAATATCACAGAAGAGTAAATTACATTAATTTCTGGTTTCCCAGTGCACATAAAAGTTATCTTTACATAGTCTATTAAGTGTGCAATAAATAGCATTATATCTAAACAATGTACCTAGCAATTTAAAAATATTTTATTCCTACGAATGCTAACAATCATCTAAGCTATTGGAAAAATGGTGCCAGTAGACTTGCTTGATTCAGTTATCACATACCTTCAATTTATAAAGCACACAGTGTCTGCAAAGTACAATAAAGCAAAGTGCAATACAATGAGTTATGCCTGTAATTGGTTCCAAGCTATAGTTCTGAACAGGTATACCCAAGAACACTGAACAACTTCAAAACTTTAATCAGAGTGCACTGCATAGAAAATTTGGGGGAACTCTGGTTTTATTTGGAAATTTATATCTGATATGTGGTCAAGGCTTAAAGTTTCCAGGGCTTTAAAGTAATACTGAATCCTAAATAGAGAACCTTCAAAAGCTTTGACTCTGCCACAGGGAACTGATGTGATCTATAAACAAGAGAACAGATTTGAAAAGGAAAAAGGTGTCAAGTCTCAACAGTAGACCTAATAGGCAGGATTCCATCTCTCCTCCAGCAGTAGGCTCAACTCTTAGGATTACAC
Source organism: Hystrix cristata (assembly GCA_004026905.1). Classification (NCBI taxonomy): domain Eukaryota; kingdom Metazoa; phylum Chordata; class Mammalia; order Rodentia; family Hystricidae; genus Hystrix; species Hystrix cristata. Next base: position 33,156 of record PVJO010006829.1, read on the forward strand.
CTCTATGCAAAGCCAGTTTAGGGAAAGGCAGGAAGAAGCAAGCAGGACAGAGTCCCTGGCTCTGTCACTAAGGTCACATAGCTGGTCTACTCCATGGAGATGACATACTGCACAGGGGATGGTGAGAGAAATGTACTTCACACCAGAAATGTCTCCTGGGACACTTAGACATGTAACGTCCATGAGGACAAGACCTGTGTTTATGATGCTAACCATTCTCTCCCCACAATTTGGGCTACGTGCCTGTCATATAATTCGTGCTTGGTAGGGGCCTCTTAAAGGGCCCAATTAACAGCACTCCATTTTATCATGAAGATTCTGAACAAGTTGAGAAATACATGTAGCAGTAAAGTATGGGCTTTAAAATACTACTTCATTACTAATGGAGACCAAGCTAGAGGAGCCCTGATTGATGAATAAGTCCAAATGTCTCATAAGTGGATTTCAAAAGTAAGGCAAACTTTTCCACTTAAATATAGACAGCACAGGAGCAAAACAGGCTGCCCACCTGCAGAAGCAGAGTAGAACACCCCCTCACATCAGTGCAATTGCTCCCAAGAGAAAGGAGGACTGAACTGAATTGAAAAACTCCAGGGAGTCCACCTAAGTTTTCCAATCAAAAAAAAATTCCTCACTTGTAGTGTTCAATAAATACCTGATGAATCCTTACATGTATGAAGCCTATAAAAGGTGGAAGGCAAACTGCAGAAAGTCAGAAATGCCATCTGTGGTAATTAATGTAGGCCAAATATAAATGTGGCCTAATCGTCAGGTTTGTTTGAAGAGGTCTGAGATAGCCAGAATGGGGTCCTTGTGTAAAGAGTACCTTGGATCCCACAGGATATTTCTATGGCACCAAACTATAGTCCCCTAACGTGCAAATAGGGGAAGAGAAAGACTGCCCTGATTTCTGGGGAGGGAGTTGCAGGAAAGCAAGGCCCTTGCCCTGAGGTAAGGTGAATTCCACTGTGGAGCAGGGCAGAAGGCTGCTCATGCAGCTTGACCATGAGAAATCAGCTAATCGTCTTTCCAAAATGAATGGATGATGAAAGAGAGATTCATTAAGCCAAAGCAAGTTTCCTGCTGTTTTGATTTGTGGGACACCAGTTAATGCTGATATATTTCTAATTGCATATTTCTGACAGAACTAATCTAAGAGAACAAGGAAGGCAAGGGACATAGTGCTATGAGAAGGAGAATCTCAGAAGGAGATTACCTTGGGCCTGAAACCTCTCTGACTGGGAAGGGAGTCACAGATTAAAAAGAGAAGCATTTGAGCCTTCTTCATTCCCCTAGGGAACAGAGATCAGTAACTGGCAATGACCGGAAAGGGCTGTTGTCCTAGGTAGAATGCCTTTGAGGTAATAAGAAGAGCAGGTCCTTTAGGGACACCATTTTTCCTCTCTGGTAATTTGTGTGTAAAGAAGTCACACTGTCACTCGGTATACTGGTTATGTGACCCAAAGTACTGGCCTTAACTGCAGAATTGACAGTCTTACACTCATTAGTAGTAATCACCCACATTTAATCTACACTTAATCTTAGCCAAAAGGCCGAGAAGCGATCACCACCCACATTTAATCTAATGCTGTTTTTGTTCATAGGTTCAATTAGGCTTCCTAGGTAAATTAACGTATATGTTCTCTGAGAATCCACTCCATTCTCTAAGATTTGCATCAAAAGACTAATGACCTGTTTAGCTTTTATTATGTGACCACCACAGGTGTTTCTTGACCCTGCTTATGCTTTAGACAGAAATAAATGGATAGTTTTAGTTTGGACATTTATATGTAGCCATTCATTAATTCATCATTTATTCAGAGCCTACTATTGTATATGCCAGGCTCTGTGATCTTTAAACCCTTTACACAAACCATGTTATTTAAGACTTACAACAATACTGCAAGATTGATGATGTTCTTTCAACTTCCCAGATGAGGAATTGTCTCATTAGAGAGATGAAGTCACTTGCCCAAGTTCTACGGAGAATGAATGTTGGAGCTAGGATTCCCACCCAGGTCTACTGAGCTGCCAAGCTCCATGGACTCTCTATTAATATTCTCAACTGCTTCCAGCTCCCTCTCTAGCTCATCTCCTGATCACGGGGACCAGGCCATGTTTATGTGATGCTCACTTGCTTTCTTCTTGTTTTTATCCCTCACTTGAATGGAAAGAGGTCTTCTTGTGTCACAATAGGATGTGTTCCTGAATGGTAAAGGCTGCTCACTGATTTCCTCTTTGAGGAATTACAGAACAGCCCTCTTTTTATGTTTTTTGCTTCTTTCTCTTGAAGCTATCCAGTGGGAAGAAGTGTAACATAATTAAATACATCTTACAGTGTCCCTAAATAACTACTTAGACTAACAAATCACTGTGTGAAGGAGCTTCCAGTCACAAATTGTGGCTTATACTAGAAAATAACTTTCTGGATGTTTTAAGCCAGTCATTAACAAATATTTTAAATGGATACTTAAAGTGGTTTAACCCAAGCCCAAATGAGCAGGGATAGGCATAGAAGTCAAGCCCCATGGATCTGGGGATCCTGCCCACCAAAGTCCCCAATTTTAGATGGTCAAGGTACTAGAAAATGAAAGGGTAGGAGTGGTATGACTCCTTAAGCTCAGAATGACACAAGGTTAGATTTTTATCTCCAAGTTGAAATATCTCAAAAGATTGTTTTCTTAGGATGCTCTTCCACAGAGGTGCAGTCAGAAAACAGATAAGGAGAATGGGGCATCCGGGAAACATGAGCTCAGAATTATTCAGTGGATTCCAGGGTCCTGGTGGAGTCAGACAACACATTCCCGAGTGTGGCCTTCCATTCCACCTGACCCAAGATAAATCATCTAACAGAGGGTGGATCTCATATCCATTCTTATAACTCTGGTACAAATTGATGTTTTATTTTGGTAAATAGAAACCTTATACAAATACTCTTTAAAGAACCCTCTTGGTGAAGTGGAGAATCATTTTGTAAATTGAGGAGACCTTTTGTAATGCAAAATAAATGCTCTCTAATCAATCTGCATTATTTCTGAGTTTCGTGGGTAGCATTTTCTTCAGGTATATTATAATGCCACAAATTACAAGTACATTGTTTATAGGGTACTTATTTTAGAACACAGCCCACCTGGAAGTTCATATCCCATTGTTTCTCTTCATTGTTAATGAGTCTTAGGAAATAACTGACTTTACAGTCACGTATTTAACCTTGTAACATCAAATTTTGAAAACTTTGCAGGAGATTTTCAAAACTAACAATCAAGCAGATATTGAAAATTAAAGGGAAGGCAGGTTTCAATGTCAAGATAATGACACTAAAGATTTTTATGTTGTTTTTCCTTTTCCTTTACAAAATGGAATACTCTAATTGGCCCTGTGCATCTCAGAAAGTAGAGAAAAGATGTTCTCTTTTTCATGTATTAAACTGAAGTAAGGGCATTAAATTCTTTTTAAAAATAAGCCAGTTGAAATTAGAAGACTGTGCCATTAAAAAAAAAAAATCTTCGAACTTCTGATGTGTGTTAGGGACTCTTTGATTCTTAGGTGGCTAATATTTCCCTTGTGTTTCTACAGTTCCTTTTGGATAAATAAAACATAAACAAGGGCTGGGTAAGCCTGTGGAGACTTAGGGTATAGTCTTCTGAAAAAGAATGTGCCAGTTTTTAAATGGAATTGGAATTTCATTTGGGCCAAAGTAATTGTCACTTTAACTGAATCAGGCCTATTTCACTGATCACCAGCAATAGTATAATAAGGGTATAATGATTAAACTTAATTGTTTGGCCTAGGAGTTGCCTTGGGATTAGTGAAGCACACTTCTTAGGTGTGTCCGGGTGGGTCATGGAGGTGTGACCTTGGGTAATATATCTCGTCTGTGGCCCCTTCCTCTCTGACACTGTTCCACTGCTCTGCTTCCCAGCCACCATGAACTAAGTATTTTGGGTCTGCCATACCCTTCTGCCGTGATGTTTCTGCCTTTGAGCCAGCCAAACATGGACTGGAAGCCCTGAAACTGTAAGCTTAACCTCTCCTCCTTTATGTAGTATGTGCCAGATATTGTGTCTCGGCAACAGGAAAACTGACTAATACAGAAAATTGGTAGTAGGAATGGAGTCATTATTTTGAGTGCACCTGAACATGGGGCTCAGAAGACTTTGGAACTGGTTTACTGGAAGAGTAACAGGCTGGAGAATCAGGCTGACAGAAACTAGAACACTGTATGCAGAGTCTGAAATTCTGGTCAGAGTTCATAGGACCAGAGTGTGGAATGTGGATTGTAAAGGCTAGTCTCAAGTGAGTTTGGTTTGAAACAAGATTTCATTGGCAATTAAACTAGAGGCCATGTATGTCACACTCTGGCAAAAAAAAAAAAATTGTTTCCCTTTTGCCTATGAACTGAGACTTTGAAGGAGATTGAGATTAAGGGTGGTGGACTGATTGATCTGGTGGAGGAAATTTCAAGATATCCTAACATTCAAGTTGTGCTATGGGTACTGCTCACTGCTTTTAGCCAGGTTTGTAATGAGAATTGAGGGCAAAAAGCAGAGCAGAAACATTTGAAAAACTCACATTTTGGCCCAAACCAACCATCTGTAAAGTTGGGGCCAAAGGAAGAGTGGTTACTGAAGAAGTTAGTGCCATTAAAATGAAATCAAGTATTTTGTACAGGAATAAGAAACAAGATGCCCTGAGGGTATCTCAGTAATCAGCAAGATCCTAATTGAATGCTCAGGGTTCAAAAGTGTTAACCTTTGTTTTGAGGAGATGGTCCCTGGGACCACTGTTTGAGGAGGGCTTCCCAGGTGATTGTTTCCCCAGCATTCATTTCACTATGCTCAGCTATTCAGGCACTCTAAGGCTGCTGCCACCATGATCTAAGGTGGCCAAACTACTGCCCACACTGACAGCAGATTTTTATGTTGTCCATGTGATGCTAGTCTTATCGGTATGCAGAATGTAAGTGTTGTAAGGTCAGGGAAGCTTCTATTCAGATTTCAAAGGAAAGCCTCGGGGGCCATGCAAAGAGTCCATGAGAGGGCAGTGTGTGAAGCTGTGGGAATGAAGCCACAGATACATTGGAGACAGCAAGAAGTTGGAGATGCCAGGATGTCAATGTCTGCTGAGGAAAGCTTTGGGTCATGGTTAGAGTGGGCCCAAGAGAGAAGCCATGTGGGTTGCAGCCAGTGAGGCCATAGAAGTGGGGCCACCCAAGCCCTCTAGAACTCATATCTCACCACCATGTTCCCCAAATGCTGGATGTGGGGCTTAAGAACTTCAAGTTTGCCCTGCTTTGTTTTGGTATTGCTTTGGCCTATTATTTTCTGTCCCCATATTCCTCCTTTTTGAAATGTGAGTGTTTACCTTGTGACATTATGCCTTGGGATTATGTAATTTGTTTCTGAGTTTTAAATAAATTCACAGTGTTATGGCTTGTATCTAGATGCCCCTTCCCCAAGCCTCATGTGATCATAGGTGAGGCTTTTGGGCGCTGGCTGGATCTACAGTGTGTGGATGTGGGTTAAGGGTGTGGTACTGGGGTTAAGGGTGTGGATAATGGAAGCCCTACCCTGGGTGTTAGTGACACCAATCAATAAACTGGTAGCCTGGATGGAAAGTAAAGGAACAGAAAGAAGGCACGCTTACTGCTGCTGCTATTTCCTGCTTTCTGCCTGCTCTGCCATGCTTGGACTATTTCTCCTCTGTGATGCCTCTTTGCCGTGCCACCTTCCCTTGGAGCAAGCTGGTTATGGACTGAAACCTCTACAAACTATGAGCCAAAATAAACCTTTCTTCCTTTAACTTTAGGTATTGCGTATTTTGTCTTAGTGATGAAAAAAGTAAGACACACAGCTAAAAGTTTGCCTTGAGTCTCAGAAGAGATTTCAACTTGGACTTTTGAAAAATACTGGAACTATTGAGATTTTTAAGAAGGAATTGTTGCATTTTTTGTTGTATGCAGGATAGCTTTATCATAGTAGGTATAATTATTAACTTGTTCTTGTGTTTATTTGGAGAGTAAGTATGTTTTGCGGAGATGTGCTTGGGTGTCAAGCAGACCAGGGTTAGGATGTGACAGTTAAATTTAATTATCAAGTTGATTGGCTTGGGAGCCATTAGGGGATTAGTAAAGTACACTTCTGTGTGTGTCTGTGTTGGTTGTAGAGGTGGGACCTTGGTTACTATATAGTGGACCCCTGAGATTCACAGGGGTTATGTTCCTAGAGCACCTACAAATTGTGAAAAACTGCAAATTTCAAGTATGGTCAGAAAAATGCCTAGAAATACCTATTTTATAGTTTAAACCCTAAATATGCTATTCCTCCCACAGTTATGCAATTTAATTTAATAAAATACTGTATTAATAAAGCCTTAGAAGGTGCAAGGCATTTTGGCAGCATCTTAGGGATCTTAGGGCTTTAATAAGAAGAAAACCCAGAACACTTGAGATAGCTACATGTGGTACAGAAACCTGTTATGTGATGCGAGAATGCTGGTGCATCTGCCAGAGAAGGGTTACAGGGCAGCAGCCAATCAGCCACAAGGAGAACTGAATAGTGCTCTTGGATTGGCTACTTGCAAACCTCCCACCAAAAAAAATAATTGTGGAGGGTATTTGCAGTTGCCGTGAAATTACAGGGGTTTCTGTGAACAATTATTTGTTAGGTTCTAAGGAAAATTTTGTGAAAGACTATGCCTGCACACTCTGAATCATGACTTTGGGGGGTATACTGTATACAGTTCTTGGCACTTTCTTCTGTGGCACTGTTCCCCTGCTCTTCTTTTCAGCCAGCACAAAATCAGCATCTTTGCTTCTCCACACCCTTCTACTATGATGTTCCTGCCTTGGAGTGGCTTACTATGGACTGAATCCCCTGAAATCATGAGCCAAGCTAAATCTTTTCTCCATTAAGTTGTGGGTGCCATGTATTGCATCTCAGAGACCATAAAGTTGACTAATAAAAAAAAGAAAAAGAGGTGTTTCTCTTCATAAGCAGCCATTACAGGTTAGGGGCTGGTTGGCCCTTTTCATAAATGAGTAGATTTTCCATAAGATAACTAGAAATAACAAGGACACAAACCAGCAAGCATCAAAAGAACCATGGCAACCAGCCAGGAAGAAGGAAGACTTATAAAACAAATCTTTATCTGAACAACAAATTAGGCCCCAGAAACAGGAATGGAGACCAAGTAGATTGTAGTGAGGGCCCAATGTTATACAGTAATTGTTTTGAAAGTTATCTGAAAATTAAGCTAAACAATTGTGGGTAGGAAATGCCTAGCTTGCTGCAAAGTTATATTCTGCAAGTTTCTGAATGGAGTCTGGAGCTCAGAACAATGAAAAAAATTCTCTGAAGGTACTGCCAGTCTCCATGCTACAAAGCGCACAACACAGACTAAACACCCATACATCACAGTTGGTCTTATATTCTGTACCCATAGTTACATGGTATTTTTGAGATGCCAACCTGGGTAGATACCACTCAAATTATTCCTAATAGATTCAACCACAGCTAGAATGTAAGAGGAAACCATCTTGTCCAAGTGTTTAGTAGCCAGTAATGACATATTTGAAATCAAATTTAGTGACAGTCTTCGAAGTAATAAACTTCTGCAAAGACATAAATCCTCTTTCAATATATTCTATTTTTCTATATCAGAAAACCAACTTTGAAATAAAAGTTGAATTATGGTCCTACATTTGGTGGAATTAGTCATGATTTTTTGTAGTTTTAAATAGCTGTCCATTTTTAAATCGCTTCTACATCATCAAATTTCCTACTTAAAATATACCTGAATTTTCATGTCTACTACTTTAGTAATCTAGCCATGTGCTTTAAACTTTTGTATCCATACAGAGGTGATAAAGGTTACTGGCAAGTAGCTAAGAGGGAAGGTACCTGAGGTATTAAAGAATAAGATAGTGTGCGTGGAATCTAACAGCATTTTGCTTGGGATAATCTGTTCATTCACTTATTTTTGTAATTACGTGATTATAATAGCCTTGAAAACACATTTTATACAATGGGATTGAAAACTACTATCATTGCTGGGCCCTTCAAAAGTAATTGTAAGAATAAATTGTAGCTAATGCATAACTATTAGTCCTTAAAAGGAAAATGACATGAAGCTAGAATTAGGACCAAATTAGTGATAAGTGCTAGTTATAAAAATGATGCCTGGAGCATTAATCAGTTGGAAACAAACGAGAAGTCTGAAGAACCAGGTTGATGGTATTGAGGGTGACCTTGCCATTGGCATTTTCCACAATGAATGGGTGGGCTTGGGAAAAGGGCAAAAGGACATGTGAAGAACTTGAAGTTGGATTCTACAATTTAAGGCCAGTCACCAAGAGTACCTCTCAGATAGAGAGGAGAGCAGGAAGAACTGGACTGATTCTTCACCCTGCTTGATTTCCTCTAAATTGCTGAACTTGAAGGATATTTTTCAGTCCCTGTCTTACATGACATCTGTCCCACTCCCCTCCCTCTGTATGATTTGGATTGAAAATAGCCCCCAAAAGTCTCATATATTCAGAGGTGGTGCTTTGGACAATTGATTGAAACATTTCTGTGCTATACTCTTCAGTAGATTAATTCACTGATGAATTTATAGTTGAATATGCCATCAGAAAATGGGACCTGGGTGAGGATGTAGGTCACTAGGCACTTGACCTGAAATACTTGTCCCCAGCTCCTCTTCCTTCTCTTCTCTTTCTGCTTCCTGACTGCCATGAGGTGAGAAGCTTTCCTCTGCTGTGCCCTTTTGCCATGCTGTTTCTGGCTTGGAGGCACTCAGGCATGGACTGAATCCTCTAAAACCATAAACCAAAATAAATCCTTCCTTCTTTAACCCATTTCCTGCTTAGGAAAAAAAAAAGTGCAGCTTGCTGCCAGCATTCATTTAATTTTAAATAAAGGTACTCTTTGAGGCTGAAAGAAATCTGACTGGTTTTCAGTGTGAAAATAAAATCTAAAAACTCTTCTTGGAGTTATTTCTAAGCACAACTTGTCTCTAATCCCAATATAAGTATATAATGAATGTTGGGGGGTGTGATTAGGACTACAAACCACAAGTTATCTTAGGGTAAACACTGCAGCTGGAAGTGCTGCCTGTGAGTATTCTTTAGCCAAATGGGAAATTAGGTTGTGGTGTTGGATATTTTGTCCCAGTAATGAAAATGTGTCTAAAACACCTTCCTTAAGGTCCTCTCCCAGCTCCATTTCTGGCTGGTTCTTCTCAGTCTCCTAAGTTTATCCTCTTCTACCTGACTTTTTCTTTCTTTTTTGGGGAGGGGGAGGTGCTGGGGATCAAACTCAGGACCTTCTACTTGCTAGGCGAGTACTCTACCACTGAGTTAAATCCCCAACCCCTCTACTTGACTTTTAATTGTTGGAGATGATCAGAGTTTTATATTTGGAGATAGAGTTCTATCCTCTTTTTTACTCCCTTTACACTCTCCATGGGTGAGTTCATTCACTTCTGGTCTTCAATTACCACCCTTGTGCTAGATTGACCGCAGGCATATTTCTCTCACCAGGTGGCACATTTCCTCTGATTTCCATATCTATATATGGAGCTGCCCACTTCCATATCTCAATGTGAATTCACCATCTTCTCATTCCACGCCAAACTTGCTCTTCCTCCTAGGTTTCCCAGCCCAGTGAATTACTCTGCCATCCACCCAGCATGCAATTCTGAAAGCAAGGAGCCATCCCTGACACTTCTGTCTCCCTCACACTTGACATCCAATTCATAATTATGTCTTTTCAGTTATAATTCCAATAATCTATCTCAAATCAACCCACTTCTCTCATTCCCTCCTACTATCCATCTCACTAGTCTGAGCTACTGTCTCCTCCCATTAGATAACTGCATCAGAAATGGTCTCTCCACTTCACCTCTGTTCTCCCTTTAGACACCCATTGTATGCCTAGTGGGCACATCTTCTGAAAACATAAATCATATCACGTCATTTTCCTGCTTAATACTGACCAATAGCTCTCCATTGCCAGTAAAAGTCTAAACTCCTTATCATGGACACAAAACCTTGTGTGATCTGGGTCCTCTAAATTCATCACCACATTTTGTACTGTTTTCTCTTTGGTGATTACTCTCAGACACATTAGCCATTGCTGAACTCCTTAAACATGCCACATGCTTTCCTTTCCTGGAGACTTCTCTGATCTTTCTGCCTCTTAATGTCTTCTCCCATCCTAAATAACCTACCTCCTACTGCCTTTGCCTAGTGCTATTGTTTAAATGTGCTTTGTCCCCAAAAGGTTCATATGCTGAAAGCTCGGTCCTCAGTGTAATGGAGATAATTAGACAGCAGGGATCCAGCTATCAGAAAGGATAATTTAGCTCTCATAGGATCACATCGCTTCCTACTACAGCAGGCTGTTATGAAAGAGCAAGCCAGCCCCTCCCTAGTCTCTTGTTTCTTTGCTCACACACATGCCCCTTCTGTGCAGGGACAGGTCCCTTTCTGCTTCTCTGCCACATTGTAATGCAGCCAAGGCAACCTCATGAAATGCCATCATGGCGTTGTTTGGACTTTATGGCCACCAGAATCATGAACCAAATAGGCCTCTTTTCTTTATAATGTACTAAGTCTTAGGTATTTTGTAATAGCAACACAAAATTAAGACACCCAGACAACTGCATCCTTCAGAATTCGGGCTAAATGTCATTTCCTTATGGAAACCCTCTTGATCCTCCAGTCTAGGTCAGGCCCCTTCCTTATGTGTTCTCTCAGCAGCCCATATCTTTTCTCCCCATTACCTAAACATCAAGCAAGTAGTTACGATGAGAAGTTTGTAATTATGATGATGTAGTCCCCTTTGCTAGGCTGTAAGCACCATGTAGCCAGAGACAGTGTCTTCTTCTGATTCATCAGTTTATTTCTAACATCTGGCCAAGGACCTGGCACAAAATATGAGCTCAATCCACACTGGTTAAATAAGCAAATGAATAGACCTAATTACTTTGTATTGTTTCTTATTCAGTGGAGCGTCACTTCAGATTCCTGAGAGCAGAGACTGTGTTCTTGGTGCCCAGCTCCATGCCAAGAGAAGGGGTGAGTCTGGTTCAGGGTTAGGCACCAGCCTCATGTCTGGGACAATGAGACAGGTGGCTGCAGGAGCCTGCTGTGAAACATCAAGCCTGCAGGAGGCAAACTCCGTATTTTAGGCAGGAGAAGCCTTAGCTGGTAAGACAAGCCTGTTCTGAGAAAATTCTTGGAGCTAATCCATCTGGGGCTCAGCTGTTTCAGAGGTGCTCCCAGAACGGGGACACTGAGGCATGTCCTCCATTTGTCAGGGCCCCAGAGGATGGACACTTCGCCAATGTGGGCACTGATAGTGAGGGTCTAACTGACAAAGGTTATGGGAGTAAGGAACAGCAGGCAGCTGAAGCTTTGAAGGACGGCTTTTAGGGGCCATCAGAGGTAGGGACAGAAGATAAGGTGACTATGACAGCAGATAAAATTCCACGGAATTCAAGAGAGGTAGAAAGAAGCTTCTACGTATTGAATGCTTACCAGATGCCAAACACTATGTTAAGAGTTTTGAAGACATTTTCTTTTATTCCTTGAAAATGTGGCATGGATGTTTCATTGTAGATGAAACTGAGGCATCATCTGGTCAAGGTCATGCCATTAGTAAGGTGGCAGAATCATCTTGAATTTTAGTGTTGACATTTACTCTCTGGACATTAAAGAAAATGGAATATACTTAAAACATGGCAACTTACAACCACGGGGCCTTAGTATCCCCGTGCAGAAAGTGAGGAGCCTGGGAAAGATTGCTACTGAGGGTGTTTCTTAGTCTTTCCTTGTGGCCGTGACAGCTACTTTTCCTTGAGACGCAGCTGAGGCCCCATTCAGAGTGGGCCTGGAGAAACTGTTGCCGCCCTGGCCTCACTGTTCTCTGCAGCAGCTGTACCTAGGGTACTTGTCTCCTGCTTCCATGAAACCGCCGCTCCACTTGCTTTGTGAGAAGAGGACTATTATGAGTGCCATAGCTTCCTCAGCCTGAGGATTCTCCTGCATCCCCTACACAAGCCAACTTAAAGCCTCATTTCTTTGCATCCATAAAAGGGTGCCTTTTATGCCTCCCTCTCTGGTCTCCCAGATGCGGTTGCAAGGGACGTAGTTGGGACACAGGGGTGCTGGTTCTCTGGCATCTGGATGCCGAGCTTTACATTTCAGTCTCATCATACTGTGCGTGTCCCTTGTGCTAGGCTCTGTGGCTCATACGTAGCTGTAAGGGGATTCCAAGGCCAATCTTTTTTCTCCCACACTGTTCTCCTGTCACTTCATCTCTAGGTGGGTTTTGGCAAAGTGACCTAGGCTCTCTGAGTCTCATCTAAGAAATAAGGATGACAAAAATGCCCACCTCGTTGGATTGCTATGTGGCTCCGAAACATAATGTGTGTACCTAACACGTGGCCAGTGCTCCGTATACCATGGCAGTAATAACTGTGGTGGTAATAGTAGTGGCTATTGTTATTATACTATACTATACTATATTATATTATATTATATTATATTATATTATATTATATTGCCACTCTCAGCTGCCCCACTGAGTTCTCCTAACCATCCCTCCTCCTGACATAGCCAAGGATCTATGGTAGAAGAGCGAAGGCTCTTTCTGGTAAGGGAACATACCATGTTTTGTCTCTCAATAGTCGACTGCACTCTTTCTGTGTCCTCTTCCCCAGGAAAGCCAGGACAGCATCTGAGTCACAACGCTGCCCAGGTGTCAATGATAATGAGGCGATCTGCATAATAGGCAACTGAGCTGTTCATGCCTAATAAAAAAGCAAAATTCCTGAGGCTAGCCAGTCACTGCCTTTAAATAAAACTGAAATCAAATGAAAGAAAAGATCTTTACAATTGTTTAAATCGCTGCACCTGAGGAAGGAAATCTGTGGCACTCATGTTGAAATCTAATATGCGGGTTCCCAGTCACTTAGAACTGATTACTTTAATGAATTTTAAAGGCAGAGCTTTAATTAAAACAGGTCTCTGTGGACAGAAAGCATGCTATTTTGTGAGCTTTGTAAATATTGTCTTTTAAACTAATAAGTTTGGTTACCAGAAGTACTAATGCGTATAAAGAGTTAGTTTTTTTTTTTTTCCTGTGCTGTCCAAACATAACTAGATATTGAAGAGAGGCAGGCTGCATTTCAAAGCCTGGCATTTGGCCTTTAAAATAATAGTGACTTAAATTTGCAGGACATCTTTCTCCTCTGGAACACAAAGAATTTTACAGGCATGATCTCATCCTGTCTTCAGCCATCCTCCTGTGAGCACTTTCGAAGACAGCTTCTCTAGATCTTTGATTCCCCGCCAGCCCTCTATTGTACCCTCCCCACCCTCTACATGACTGACAACACTGAAATCAGCCAGCAGGACCCCGCAGTTTCTTTCCCTTTCTCTTTACCCAGACAGTTCCACTTTTATCTCTTTGAAGGAGAGTAATAAATAATAACAGGACTGTTTATAATAATAGCTGAGTTGTATGTGCTAGTCACTGGGCTAAGCACTGACATAGGCTTTTTCACTTAATCTTCAAAACAAGTCTAGGAAATAGATATGAATATTATTCCCAGGGGTTCCTCCACTTCACTCAGAATAATAGCCAAAGCTCTTCAACGGCCTGCAGGTCCCTCTTAGCTCTCTGACCGCAATGATTTCTCTCTCCCCCTTTACCTGCTTGAGTATCTGAGAGATGTGGACAAGTTAGAGTATCAGGCCCACATTTAGAAATTAGCCTGCTAGTGTTTTTAAAAGAAAGATCCCCTTTTGGGAATCTTCACTCCACCAATTTTTATGCTGATCACTTTTACATAGATTATTTATCCTTTTCAGTAACTCTGACAAGGGTGTCATTATTATACCCATCTTACTAATAAGAAAACCAAGACTTGGAGAGACTGAGCTATTTTAGCAGACTTACAGTAACTGACAAGGCCGGGATTTCAGACAACTGTTCATCTCTAGAGCCTGCTTTGTCTCCATTATATCCACTGCCTCACAAAGCCTTGGAAGCTGTCTGCAGACACAGGGGCAATGCTGCAGCCTCTCTCGCTGACCATTTGCTTTGAGTCTCATTTCATTTAACTTCCCCTAAGTAGGAGCATGATTTTATTGGCCGAGAGGCAGTGTGTATGGCTTGTATCACCTGTCATTCATCTCTAATTATGTCACTCAACTACCGAGGGTTTTATCATCAGACAGCAGCTCCCTTCTGTCAGTAGAAAGTTCTGTCTTCATTCAAATAGCCTCTAATTTGTGGACTGAATGTTCATTTTAGGTTAGAGGAGGTATTAGTCATTCTGTGGTCAGTTTCAGGATCCCCATTTGTTCTCCTTCAGACTTTCCTCATCTTCAGATTTCTTACAATGACGTGGTGATTTCATTCCACATAGAAAGCTCGAAGGGGAAGGGCTTCGGCCTTGGAGGATATAACAGAGACTCCTGGCCCTCACCAATATTGTGTTCTACTCTTCTTAGGCAAATAGCTCAACTCTAGCTCCAAGTCTCTCCTGCAATAAGGTGTGGCTATGTAACCATTCCATATCAAACATGTATGGAAATGGCGTGCACTGTGGCTAGACTTAGCCCATTACATCTTGAGATGAGCTGTACTACCTTTTCCAACATGTGAGGCTAATGGAGAGAACTCTGAGGACTTAGAGAAACCTGGGTTCTAGACTACAATATACATGCTCTAGATGCCACATGCATTAGAAACATTTTGTTCTTGAGTTTTGAAACCTGAGTTACAGATCTAGATTTATTGACTCCAAGTATGATGGAAGAAAACAGTACTTTCCAGATATCATAATATAGACAGAAAGGGAAGGAGTAGGAAAATCCAAGAAAAGCAGAATCACTTAGGAACAATGAGTAATATGGTGGGACAGATAACCTACTTGCTCCTTTTTTTTTTTAAACCAAGAACATGTATTGGTACATCGTATACATGATGACCATATTCAACATGGTTATTTTGTACCTGTACATGATATATCTTGGTTCCCTGCCTTCCCCACCCATCCCTTCCATTCCCCCCTTCCTTATTTGCAGCAGGCTTATTTACATTTTTCCATTTTTCCCCTCTCTCCTTTTCTTTTTCCCTTCTCTCCTTTTCTTTTTCCCTTCCTTTCCCCCTTCTCTCTATCTAGTTCTCCTTACTTTTGAATATTATCTTTTTTTTAACACATTATCTACTATACCCCTTTGTCCTTATTTACACTTATGGTTTCTCATATCAGAGAAAAAATTCGATGTGTACTCATGAGTGTCTGATTTATTTCACTTAAGAGTATGTTCTCAAGGTGCATCCATTTACCTACAAATGTCTCTAGTTTATCCTTTTTTGTGGCAGAGTAGTACTCCATTGTATAGAAAAACCACATCTTCTTCAGCCATTCATAAGTTGTTGGTTATTTAGGTTGTTTCCAAGACTTAGCTATTACAAACTGTGCTGCTATGAGCACAGTTATACATGTATCACTGTGGTGTGATGATTTTAATTTTTCTGGGAAGATACCAGGCAGAGGAATAGCTGGGTCAAATGGAACCTCTAGTTGTAGTTTTCTGAGGAATCTCCATATTGCTTTCCACAATGGCTGGACAATCTACATTCCCACCAACAACAGATGAGGATTCCTTTATCCCCGCAGCCCTGCCAGCATTTGTTATTGGCTGATTTCTTCATAATATCTGTTCTTTCGGGAGTGAGATGGATTCTTAGCATTGTTTTGATGTGCATCTCTCGAATGACCAACAATGTTGAACACTTTTTCAAATATTTATTTGCTATTTTTATTTCTTCATCTTAGAAATGTTTATTCATTTCAGATGCCCATTTTTGGATTGGGTATTCAAATTTGGGGGGTTTGATTTTTTTGAGTTCTTTATATAGTCTGGATATTAGACCTTTGTATGAGGAACAGCTAGCAAAAATTTTTTCCCAGTCTGTGGATTTTCGCCCTCCTCTATTGGTGATATCTTTTGCTGTGCAAAAAGCCTTTTGGTAGGATGTGGTCCCAAGCACTGATTCTTTGTATTGTTTCCCATGTAGTCTGGGTTCTGTTCATAAATTTTTTTCCTGCACCTATGTCTTTGAGAGTTCTTCTTATTCTATTCTACAGTATATTTCGTGTTTCTGTTTTAATATTTAGATCTTTGATACACTTTGAATTTAGCTTAGTACCTGGTGAGAGACATGTATCTAGTTTTAGTTTTCGGCATGTGGCAAGCCAATATTTCCAGCACCATTTGTTAAAGAGGCTGTCTTTCTTCCAGTGAGGGTGTTAGGCTCCTTTGTCGAAGATGAGGTATTTGAATGTGTTTGTAGTTGTTTCTGCATCTTCTAGCCTGTTGCATTGGTCCTCAGGTCTGTCTTTGTGCCAGTACCATGCTGTTTTTATCACAGTAGGTTTATAGTATAATTTCAAGTCAGGAATTGTGACACCCTCTGCCTTGTTACTGTTGCCCAGGATTTTTTTTTGCTTTCTTGGTCTCTTCTGGTTCCAGATGAATTTCATGATTGTTTTCTCTAATTCTGTGAAGTACGTTAATGGTATTTTGATTGGAATTGCATTAAATCTGTATAGTAATTTAGGAAGTATGGCCATTTTCACTATGTTGGTTCTTCCTACCCAAGAACATGGGATATCTTTCCACTGTCTGATATCAGCTTTCAATTTTCTTTTTTAGAATACTGTAATTTTCAATAAAAAGATATTTTACTTGCTTTGTTAGATAGATTCCTAAGTATTTCTTTTTTTTTTTTTGATGCAATTGTGAAAGGTTTATTTTCTTTTATTTCTTTCTCAGTGAGTTTGTTATTGGTATATAGGAATGCTATTGACTTTTGGGTGTTCACTTTGTATCCAGCTACTTAACTGAATTTAGTTATTAAATCTAAAAGTTCTTTGGTGGAATTTTTGGGAGTGTCTATGTATAGTATCATGTCATCTGCAAATAGCGATGGTGTAACTTCTTTCTATCCTATCTTTATTCCTTTTATTTCTTTCTCTTGCCTGATTGTTCTGGCTAGTATTTCTAGAACTATATTGAATAATAGTGATGATAGTGGAGCAAGACACTAAATTTAATTATAGTGATGTTAGTGGAGCAAGACACTAATTTTAACACTAAAATTTAATAATAGTGATGATAGTGGAGCAAGACACTAAAATCTGGAGCATAGACTGTCTATTCCTAATTTCTGTAGATTTTTTATCATGAATGGGTGTTGGATTTTGTCAAATGCTTTTTCTGCATCTATTGAGATGATCATGTGATTTTTTTCTTTCATTCTTTTGATGTGGTGTATTACATGTATTGATTTGTGTATGTTGAACCATCCCTCATCCCTGGGATGAATCCTACTTGGTTGTAGTGTATAATCTTCTTGATAATTCATTGCATTCTGTTAGCAAGTATCTTATTGAGAATTTTTGCATATATGTTCATTAGGGAAATTGGCCTGTAGTTCTCTTTTTTGGTTGGATCCTTTTCTGGTTTTAGGATCAGGGTAATGCTTGCTTCCAGGAATGATTTTGGAAGCACTGCTTCCTTTTCAATTTCATTAAAGAGTTTGAGGAATAGTGGTATTAGATCATCTCTGAATTTCTTGTAGAATTCAGCTGTGAAAACTTCAGGACCTGGCTTTTCTTTGTTGGTAGGTTTTTTATTACGTCTTCAATTTCAATGGCTGATATTGGATTATTTAGTATTTTTATCTCTTCTTGATTCAGTTTTGGTAGTTCATATGTTTCTAAGATTCTTTCCATTTCTTCAGTGTTTTCCATCTTGTTTGAGTATAGGTTCTTGAAGTAGGTGCTGATGAGCCTTTGGATTTCCATAGGGTCCGTTGTGACTTTACCTCTTTCATTTTTTATTGCATAGATTTGGGTCTTGCCTTTCCTCTCTGTGATAAGATTTTCTAGGGGTTTTTCTATTTTATTTAATCTTTCAAAGACCCAATTGTTTGATTTGTTGATTTTTTGTATGTTTTCTTAATCTCAATTGCACTAATTTCAGCTCTGATCTTAATAATTTCCTTTCTCATATGAACTTTGGGTTTGATTTGTTCTTCTTTTTCTAGACAATTGAGGTTCAACATTAAGTTGTTTATCTGAGCTCCTTCTGTCTTCCTGACAGAATTCAGGAATTCTGAATTCAATTCAATTCATTCCTGGGAATTCAATGCAATGAATTTCCCTCATAGCCCTGCTTTCATTGTATTCCATATGTTCTAGTATGTTGTATTGGCATTATCATTTGAACTGTATAAATTGCTTAATTTCTTCTGTGACCCAGCTGTTGTTCAGAAGGATGTTATTTAGTTTCCATGTGTTTATGTGGTTTTCTGGTTTCTGTTACCATTGAATTCAAGTTTTATTGCACTATGGTCTGATAGAATGCATAGGATAATTTCAATTCCCTTACATTTACTTAAACAAGCTTTATGAGCTAGTATGTGGTCTATTTTAGAGAACATCCTGTGTGCAGCTGAGAAGAATGTGTATTCTGCTCTCATGGGGTAGAACACTCTGCAGGCATCTGCTAAATCCATTTGTTCACAGATTTGATTCAGTTCTGATATTTCTTTGTTAATTTTTTGCTAGTTGAGCTGTCTATTTATGACAGTGGGGTACTGAAGTCTCCCATTATATTTGTGTTAATGTTTATTTGATCTTTCATGTTCCTTAATATTTGTTTTATGTAGTTAGATGCACCAATATTTGGTGCATAAATATCAATGATTGTTATTTCTTCCTCTTAGAGTTTTCCCTTGAGAATTATATAATGACCTTCTTTGTCCTTCTTGATTAGTCTTGTTTTGAAGTTCATTTTGTCTTAAATTAGGAGAGCTACCCCTACTTTTTTCTGGGTTCCTGTTGCATGAAATACTATTTTCCATCCTTTGATTTTCAGCCTATGAATTTCCTTTTGGGTTAAATGTGTCTCTTCTATGCAGCATATTGATGGATCTTGTTTCTTGATCCATTCTGCTACTCTGTTTCTTTTGATTGGTGAGTTGAGGCCATTTACATTGATGGTTACAGCGGTTATATATTGGCTTATCTTTGTGATAGATCTTTTCTGTTGTTTCTTCTGTGTTTTACCTTGGTTTAACTGCTTGTCTTGCCTGGTGGATTCTTTTTATTAGTGTCTTGTAATTATAGTTGCCTTCTTCCTTTTGTAGGATATCCTCAAAATATTTTGTAGAGGCGATTTGGAGGTCATAAATTTCTTCAGTTGCTCTTTGTTGTGGAAGTATCTTATTTCATTGTTGACTTTGAAAGATAGTTTGGCTGGGTACATTGGTCTGGAGATTGATCTCCATCAATGTGGGAGATTGTTTTATTTTGAGGCTTGAAATATTTTGCTCCAGGCTCTCCTTGATTTAAGGGTTTATGTTGAGATGTCTGCTGTGATTCTGATGGATTTACCTTTATAGGTTATTTGTTTATTTTTCCTCTAACAATTTTCAGTATTCTGTTCTTTGGTTGAATTTCTGGACTCTTGATTATCATCTGTGTTGGTTTAGATTTATTTTGGTCATGAGTAATTGGGGTTCTACATGCCTCGCTTATCTGTATGTCAAGTTCTTTTCTCATGCTTGGGAAGTTTTCTGCCATTACTTCCGTAAATAATCTTTTTAGATGCTTTGCACTGTCTCCTTCTTTTTCATTCACTTCAGTCAATCTTATGTTGTTCTTCTTTGCATAATCTTGCAGTTGTATTGATTTTTCATATTCTCTAGCTATTTTTAAGAAGTTTTCATTTTCATGGTCATGAACTACAGTCCTATCTTCTATGTCTGACATTCTGACTTCACTTTCATTTCGTCTACGGCGTATACTTTTCAAGGAAGCTTTTGATTTCTTAGATATCTGTTTGGATCTGTTTCATGGATTCCATTTCTTTCCTGCGTTGAGTGGTCAAGTTTTCCATTGTTTTTCTAAGCACCTCTGTTTTTTTACTCTGTCTAATTCACTAAGTCTTTCATTATGATCGTCATCTCTTTCATAACTTGGCCAATTATTTCTAATCTGATATTCACTATAGCCTCATCCATCTGCTTTTTAACTTCTGCTGTCATTTCTGAAAGTTTCGTTGGGTGTTTTCTGATTTCCTCTATTTCATTGTCCTCTGGATTTGTTCTGGGTGGGCTGGGGGGATCTGGGGTTGTATTTTACTTTTGTGTCTCATCATTTTCTTTGTGCCTATATGTATTTCCCCCCTTTTAGTTTCAGTGTTGATTTTTATATTTTGTTTCTGGGAGGTTACCAGAAGACAAGTATCAATGCTTTCCAAGGAGAAGTTTGTTCCTTCAGTGTCTTCTAGGTATATGTGGTTCTTGGCTTTTGTGTCTGTCCCGAGACCCTGGACTATGTTAGTGAATATTATCCCAGATAATTACAGTATTTCTATATGAGAAAGTACAACTGGTTATAACCTGTATAACACCCTTGTTACACTAGTGCATTAGCAATAGCAATAGCATTAATCACATTCATGAAATTGACCAATAGTGGTAAGTATTAACTTTGTATCTTTAACCATAGGAGCAAGGTCAACAAAGTTATAAAGCAGAATCCAATATAAACCAGGAATTTGTATGTAGTGGGTTTCCTGTTAGTAAAGTGGTTTTTACCCTGTGTGTAAAGGTAGGATTATGAGGGGTAGGGAAAGTTAGTGAGGGCAATGAAGAGAGTTCTAGTAGATGCAAGGCTTAAGGGTAAAAGGATGTTACTTATATTTTGGGAAACTTGAGTAGATAGTATAGGAAAAGTGAAGGGTGGAAGTAGTGGGTGAAACCATATAGAATCTAGGCAATATTCACTCATATGAAAAATGAAAGTGAGAGAGAAAAAGAAAATAGAAAAGGAAAATCAGAGCAGTTTGTTGAGGAAGGTGAGGGAGAGAAAAGGGAGTAGAGAGAAGGAGCAATATGAGCAAAACAAGAGTCAATAAAAGTAAAAACCTAAACAACAACAACAAGAAAGAATAGGCAGAAAAGAGAACACATCAGACAGGTAACAGAATGAATAATAGAAAGAAAAAAGAAAAGGAGAAAAAAACCAAATATATAACTATATATATATATAGTTATATATACATATACATACACATACACGTACACGTACATGTACACATATACATATAGTGGGATTTCTCTGATGTCCCTCGTTCTGTGGTGGTGTGCAGGCCAAAGCTTGATTCTGTGCTTGTTAACTCTACTGAGTCTGCAGTGGTTAGTGCTGGGTACTGTGCCAATCCTGGCCTCCAGGTGTGGAGTCTGGGGCAGAGTTTTCAATCTGCAGCTCTCTAAGAGATCCTAGGTAGCTTGCCCACATCTCCTTACCTTTTATGCCCCTAAAACTTTCCTGAGTGGTGTATGGTTGGCTCTACTAGGCAGTAATTGCTTGGATCAGAAAAGAAAAAAATAAATAAAGAGAGAGAGAGAGAGAGAGAGAGAGAGAGAGAGAGAGAGAGAGAGAGAACAGTGCCTTCTGACCCAGATCTTTCCCACATTACTTGAGTTTCACCCTGCCAGTGCACGGGGAGAGCTGGCATGGATCATCAGCCCAGGAGCACACGGACTGGCCAGCTCAAGCCTCTTCCTTTTTCTTATATCTTTTTTTTCTTCTCTTCTCCCTTCTGAAAAAGAATCAGCAGAACATTGAATGAGGCCATCTCCTCTCCTATGTACAGCCGATTAAAATAGTACACACCAATAGAGTAATGCTTTTTATGTATTGGCAAGTGCACTGAATTAACACATATATATTGCTCCAATTGGTGGGATACAGGGGAGATACTTTTGAAGAGAGTCTCATGTGTGGTGGTTCCTACTGAACAATGAGGAAGTCCTCCTTTCCTACCACATACTGCCTAGGTATATGGCAAGACGATCCTGCCCTCCCAACCAATCAGCAGTGACTCTGATCCATAAGAGTCAGCACAAGCACCATCAACCCAATGGGGGAAAGGGAGTTGCATATTTAATACCAGAAACCCTAGCTGAGACAGGGCAGGAATACGCAAGTTCCTCTATATTTATAACATTTGATACAGTGGCTTATTGTAGCCATTTGTGGAGTCATTATTATGGAGTCTTAGTCATGGAGGAGGTTTTATACAGGTGGAGGCTTTGGTGGATAGGGTGGACATGACCCAGTTGACATCCCACAGCTGGCCAGTACCAGAGTAAGAATTAGAATAAAGATGACTGCTCCAGACACTTTCAAAGCAAACTTCAGTATTATCATTTCATAAAGATAAGAAACAATTTCAAGAAATAAATCTTTTAAAGTGTACTGGGCTTCAAGGCATATTTTCCCCCAAACTCAGGGGAAGTTGTGGAAATACAGCCAAGTGAATAAACTCTTTGTGTATATAGTTATTTGAAGACATGAGAACGTTGTAAAGGAAGTGTTTCCTTCTGAAATATTTATTTGGAGACTTGCCTGAAATCATGCAGTTTTTGCCTCTGCTGTGTTAAGTAAAAAATTTTGTTTCTTAATGAGTAACTAATAGCTGTGTATCTATTTATCATTATTCATTCATTAAACATTTACAGAGCACTTACTGGGGGCACCTTGCTGAATATTGCTTGGAGGAGTGTGTGAATGTGTGGGCATAAGACAGGGCCTTTGGGGTGCTGGCTCCAGAGCTCTAAAGATCTTCCCATATTCAGCTGCTTCCACTTTAAATGGCCTTTCTTGCTTTTTATTAAACATTAAACTTTTTAATTAGGAAGAACTACATATTCTTTGTAGGAGACAGTAAAAGGAGTAAAAGAGCATGGTTGACATTTGGTGAACATGAATATCTCATCTTTTTCTTAACCATATAGAGATACATATGTGCAGTTTGAAGTTACAAACATGGCATTCTAATTCATGCACTATTTTATAAAGCGCCTTCTGATCAATTGTGAAAATGTTTCTGTTACGTTTAAGGCCTGAAATGCACACCCCTCAAGCCTCATGTGATCAGAAGTGGGAGTTTGGGAAAGTAACTGGATCGTGATTAACCCACTGATGAAGTCAGAACTTTATGTGCTGTTAAGAGCTGAGGCCTGGCTAGCAGTGGGTCACTGAGGGCCCGAGGATATATCTCCCTCCCTACTTCTCCCCCATTCCTGGTTCCTGGCAGTAATGATGTGATCGGCTTTCCTCCGGGCCAGGCCCTTCCACCACACCATTTCTGTTTTAGAGCCGGCTGATCATGAACTAAAATTTCTGAAACTGTGAGCCAAGGTAAAGCACTCCTCCTTTACATTGTGGGTATCAGGTATTGTGTCTCAATGATAGTTAATTGTGTTGTTAACTTGAAAAGATTAAGGAACACCTAGCAAATTAGTGGGGCATAGTTCTGGGAGTATGTGGATGATTGACATGTAGACCACAAATTGAGGAGGGAAGACCCACCCCAGATGTGGGTGGCACCCACAAATAGGCTTGTGGCCTTCATGAAATAAAAAAGGAAAGAAGGAGAAAGTCTTCCCTTTTGCTTCTTTGGAGGGTTTCCAGTCCTTGCCATTGCCTTTCAGATGTTTATCTCCTGTTCCTTCAGGCTTCCAGGGCAGAATCTTCAGGCTTCCAACGTGGGCTCTTGGGCTTTTTGATACAGATTCCTACTGGACTCCACAGTGAGTTCGAGGCCTCCTACCTTCAGCTGGATTCTCTGGCTTTCTAGCATGCAGAGGACCCTTTTTCATTCTTCCACATATGATTCCACAGGTGGCCATTGTAAGTCTACTTAGTAAATCCTTTATATATCATATATATATATATATGTTTTTTTAAATTAAATCTGTTCCTTTAGTGAGTCCTAACTAATGCAGTGTCAATGACAAGAAAAGTGACTAAGACCATTTCCATCACTGTAAATTCATATTTTTATTTTTAATGGCTGTATGTGGAGGAATTATCATTTAATCATGTTCAATATTGAGTTAATTCCATTTTTTCACTGTAACAAATATTATTTGTGTTCTCCTTATATATACATATTAGTATGTCTATCCTATAATTTCCCAAAAATGAATTCCTAGAAACTAAATTTTTATGTAGTTTTTTTCAAGGTTCTTAATCCCTCTGTTTGTCATTTGATCCAACTTCTCCACATAATATTGCCTCCTAGATGGCTTTGTTTTTACCTGTAGAACCTCAGTCCATGTATCATCCCACCACCAAGACTTCAGGTCACACAGCTATTGTTAGGGCTGAAATTGCATTTCATTACCCAATGGCTTTCAAACATCTGGGTTACCATTAAGGGTTAACAAAGACTGCTGCTGGCCTGCCCCTTCCTGCCAGGTATGGTCTGGCTGATGATTGGAAGGGAGGAGAACCTGATCTGCAAGAGGGCTCTGGCTTATCTTGGCATTTTTACTCATTTCCAAATAGGAATCACATTACTTAGAATACAAATAAGATTTGGTGATTTTAAAAATATGTAGCTGTCGCCATTCTAACTGCCCATTAAGGTGAGGAGAATGTCTTTAAAATTGTTTGGCAAATGATAGAAAGATAAATGTGAAACCAAGAGGGAAGGGGTAAAAGAGAAGTCTAATAGCAAAGAGCAATAGACCATGGATCTAATTCTACTCTGCCACTAACACTGAGTAACCTTGAGATGTATTCTTGCCAAGCTGGGCCTCAGTGTCCTAATGTGCATAAAGGAGCTGGACACTGAGTTCAGCATTCCTGCTGGTTTTAATGATCTAAAATGACCGATCAACAGGGTGCAGTTGTAATTGATCTATCAGTCTTCACCTCTTTTCCACCATATGTTTGTGGAGAAGGGAGTGATTTGGACTACTTCAGGCTGAGACCAGGGTTTGAAAAGAAGAAACAGGATAAGTAAGTTTAGCACAATTCTTCTGGAAGCAGAGTTCTCTTATTCCCATTTATTTTACTCTGCTTTATCTGGGCTTGAAGAAAAAAAAAAAAAGAGAAAAGGTATTTTTTTTTTCCTGAGTTTTTCAATCTTTCTATTCTAGCCAGGGATGTCCTGGATGCCTCCACCATTGTTCTTCTGGGGGGTTCTGGAACTCGAGGGTAGGTGTTTTGAGCAGTCTCCCCAAAATGTCTCTAATAAGCCCTGAAGGGGCCATTGCTCACTTGGAAAACAGCTTTCCTGAGTCCAATCAGGAGTACTGGAGGTGCAGGATAGCGACTGTTTTGTATACTTTCTCTGAACTGCTACCTTGAGCCAGATATGTTAAAGAGTCTCTCCCTCTGAGGTCTGCAGAGGTGATCATAATCAAGACACCAAGGTTGACTATTATACTTATTTTACACAGAGCACCAGAGGGAAAAGGTAGGCTACAGAAGAAACAAATGCAGTAGATGGCCAGACAAGAGGACCCTGAGAACTTCTGGAAGAGACCAAGGTCACATTGGAGGCTTTCTTGGCAGCACTAGGAGCTCTGCCTATTATGGGACTCTGAGGCACACCCCAGTAGGGGCAAGAGTGTTGGTAAAATTGTAAATCAACCCTTCTCAAACTATGATGTGCATGGGAAGTACCTGGGCATTGTGATAACCTGAAGATTGTGATGCAGTAGGTGTAGGTGTAGGGTGGGGCTTGAGATTTTGCATCTTTAACAACCACCCAGGTGATGTGGATGTATCTGGTGTCCACAAAACCTATTTTGAGAGCACAATTATAAAGGGTTAATTATCTGGCTTCGTTATCAGTTCATCCATTTATTCCACAATTTTCCAAAGAAACAATTATAATAGCCATGTAGATGGTTTGTTGGGTGTACAAACTTGTATAAAATTGTGTGTGTGTTTGTGTGTGTGTGTGTAAAATAACTAAAATGAAAGTCTACTATGTATGCCAGGCATAGTGGTAAAGGTTCACACATATAATCCTTTTTAGTATTTATAACAATTGTGTGAAGAGCACTATTAACAGCTAAAAAACTGAGGACAGAAAGTTGATGGACTTTGCGTATGTTTACACATCTACAAAGTGCTAGAGTCAGGAACTGTTTCCAGAAAGTTAGACAACAGAGCCCTTTAAACCAGTGTACTATCCTGTCTACCCAAAATGTATATACCAATGGTAAACTTCAGGTATCACTCATGTATTTACCTCCTTATCTTTTGCAACTTCAATACCCAAAATGATGGGAAAGTGTCTTATAAGACTAAAACATGAAAGGAAAAAGGTTTGAATAAGTGTTCACATTGTGGTGGGCTTGACCAGGACCTATTATATAAAATCATCTCATTTATTTTAATCTTCACAGGAATTTTTTTTTTCATGTAGGCACTACACTCCAACTTTACAAGTAAGAAAACTAAACATTATAGAGAATAAGCAGTGTTTGAGATCACTCAGGAATGCATGAAGGAGAACCAGGATTTGAACCCAGGTCACCTTGATTTATAGTCCACACAGCATTGGTGTAGTTACTCTGTGAACACTTCTTGACTCAACTCTATTTTGGCCGTCTAAATTGTATGATCAGGCCTAGCATTTACTATTTATGCCATTACCTTCTGACTAGGTAGTTTCCAAGCCATACCCTGCCCCAAATCCATCAGTTCCTAGTTCAAATATCCTTGTTACCAAACTTTTGTCTATACTTTTGTTCTCAAGGGTCATCTATGCTAAGTATTTTCAGAGTGTGAGGGGATGGGGTGTAGTGGACGCTGGCAAATGAATACATCAGCTGTGTCTGCTGCTTTCAAATTTGACAAGCCTCTTCATTCTTACATGCTCTTCAGTGGATTTTAAATGGTTGTCTGAAACAGTCCATTTTGAACTTCAAAGTGAAATCTGAGAAATCAAAATAGCTGAATGCCCCAAAGGAAAATGGATGTACTAGACTGTGTGTGTGTATAGAGGGGGACTTGCATTCAGCCTTGAGCAGGCTGTCCTCATTAGGTCCTGATAACCATTGCCAAGCTGGAAAGAATTGTGCTAAATGAGATACCTTGCAAACACGGAAAAGTATAAAGATTATAGAGAATGGTAGAACAGACACATCTGTTCTACCCACTTCCTTAAAAAATAAATGCTAATATTTTGCTTCAGATTTGTCATAAATCATGTCAAAAACTTCCAGTTTCAAGACAAGGGAGTACAATAGTGATTTTCAAATCGGGATGAATATATTCACGTGAATACAGTATTTAGACACACAGTATCCATGTTGACCTCCTCTCTTTATGTATTCTCTCCTGAAACTGACCTGCTGGAGAAGAGTCAAGAATGACTCCATATAATGATAGATCATTAAAAATAATTTTAATTACACTTAACTGACCAAAATTGTATTTATTGTGTGCAACATGACATTTGGAAATATGTATGAGGTGTGATCAAAACATACAGTGAATATTTAAATTTTTTGAAATGTATTATATTAAAAGATTGCCATTAATCTTCTTCAAAATATTCCCCTCTCACTTCAGACACACTTGTCCATCATTCTTGCCACTTTATGAAGCAGTTCTGGAAGTCTTCTGTGAGTGTATTTATGAGTTGTGATACAAAATACAGTGAATGTTGGTGCCAATGTTCCTGAAATACTGATCTCATTTCCTTTGGATATACACCTAGTAGTGGGATTACTTGATTTTAAGGTACTTCAATTTTTAATTTTTGAGAAACCTCTGTCCTGTTTCCGTAATGACTGTACTAATTTACATTCCCATCAACAGTGTGCAAAACATTCCTTCATGATGAAATATGTTTAAGTAATTTGGCATATTAAGTGATTTGGCATATCAGGAGGATTTCAAGGAATTGTTGTTATACAAAACTGCTTCTAGTACTTAGGTGAACAAAATTTCTTATCAAATGTGACACAATTTTTCTTGTAGATATCTATTCCCAGGTTGAAGAAACTCCCTTTCATACCTATTTTGCTGAGAATTTTTAAATCTCCAATTTGTGGAGAATTTAATTGAATAATTTTTCTGCATAGAGTGAAATGATTTATTTCTTTGTTTTTCCTTTGATGCCTGGAACTAATTCAACTAGGTCCAAAAGCAGTTTTTTTTTTAAACCTCACTGGATTCAGCTTGCAAATATTTAAGTCTTTTACATTTATATCCCTAAGTCGAATTCACCTATAATTTTATTTATTATTTTTGACCTTGACTTCTTGATTTATTTCGAGACTGAGAGTTTCCTCAGATCATAAAAAAGCTGAGGCCTTTTCTTCTTTTTTGATGCTCTTGTACTATGTAGAAAATAAGAATTACCTGTTCCTTGAGAATTTGCCCTAGGAAATTTTCTGGAAAATTCCTTGATCTACTGCTCGTATTGATTTGTTTTCTTTTCTTTCTTTCTTTCTTTCTTTCTTTCTTTCTTTCTTTCTTTCTTTTTTTGGGGGGGAGGTATCGATTTGTTTTCTTTTTCTTTCTTTCTTTTTTTTTGATTGTTAATTAAATTTCTCAGTTTTTTTCTTTGCGTGTATTTATTTGTTTTTATTATGTTTTTGGTTGTGCTAGGAGTCAAATACAGCCTTGTACATACTAGAGAAGTACTTTACTATTGAGCTATGCCACTAGCTCCCCTATTGCTTTTAGGTCTGTATAATTTTTCTTGAATCAATTTACATTTTTCAGACTTACTGGGATTTGCTGTTCATAGTATTGTTTCATTATTTTTATGTTTCTGTAATATATGTAGTAATATCTTCTTTTTCATTTCCAACATTATTTTTTTCAGAGAAGCAGCCAAAGGACATAGCTTACCAGCTTTTCTAGTACCTGTTTTATATAAAAGCCACATGTTTATGGCATGTGGCTTTATGCAAGGAGTTCAATAATAGCTTTCTGCATGGCCTAAGTCCTTATTTCCTGAGTAGATATTAAAATCCAGGCTGCCAGACCTGTCCTCTTATATCTCTGTGGGCTGCTCAATTCCAACAACCATTTGCCCTTCTGACTTTGAAGACTTTCTTGGGTACAAGGGAATTTCCTCTTCTTATTTTTAACCATGACCACCCATTGAAAAAGGACATTGTCATGTATTATTTAATATTTTCTTGTGTTTGGAGCAAGAAGTTTGGTTTTCATTTTACTTTTATCTCAGCACATCTTTGCTAGAAATAAAATATCTTTACGTGATATTTATAGGAACCAAAATATTGGTAAGGGGGTATTATGATACAACTGATCTCAAATCAAGGATGTAATGTGATTTTTGTTTTACAGTTGTTAGTATCACTTATTCGAAGATATATTCTTCATGTTCAATTTGCTTCAAAGAACTTGCCCCAAACACAACTATACACTAATTACGGCTCATCCTCATTTAGTGTTGAAAGTTTCATATAGCCTTTTCAGAGGGCATTTAATATATAGCATTAATGTTGCAAGGCTCAGAATAAGGTGAAGATGGATTATGCTTCACTACCTCCTCTTGTATTGTTTCCTGGGATGTTTCACCAAATTCACTATTCTTGTTAAAATGTCTCTCATGACTTTTGGGTTCTGAATTTAATCTATGAAGTTTTCAGAAAAGATCTTTTAATCACATTTCTCAAATATAACATAATAAAAAGTAAAGTTGATTTGTGTTATGGTTTATATCTAGAGGTCCCCCCAAAGCTTCATGTGCTCATAGGTGGGGCTTTGGGGAGGTGATTGGATCAAGGGTAACAAATGTGATGTTGGGAGATAAAGCCTGGTCTGAAGAGGTGAATCACTGGGGGTGTCGTAGAGCAAGGATTCAGACCCTGGAAGACCGATTCTAGGCACCAATTCTTAACCGCTATACTATGCTGCTTATGAAATCAAGATGCTATTTCTTAAGATTACTCAAGGATCTGAGTGTGGTGGCACACACCTCTAATCTCAGCCCTCTGGGAGGCTGAGGTAGGAAGACTGCAAATTTGAGTACAGCATGGGCAAGTTATCAATATACTGAGACCATATCTCAAAATAAAAAATGGGCTGGGGATGTAGCTCAGTGTGAATACCCTGGGTTCAATCCTCAGTACCAGAAAAAAAGATTACTTGGATTAATCAGCTTTCTCGTTGCTGTACACAATACCTGACACCCACAATTTAAAGAAGGAAGGGTTTTACAGGCTCACATTTTCAGTCTATGATCAGCTGGCTCCAAGGAAGAAACATCATAGGGGAAGGAAACAGAGGAGCAAAACTGCTCAGTTCATGGTGCCTGGGAAGCAAAGCAGAGGAACAGTGCCAAAGAGGAACAGGTAAGGGACCAGACATCGACCCAAAAACCAACGCCTCCATGACCCATCCAGACATACTTGGGAGCATGCTTTACTAATCTGTGAAACATTTCTTAATCTAATCAAATGGACATACCAGAATTAATGGCCACATTTCTCCAGGATTATAAAACCAGAGAATGCTATGGAGTAGAATTTAGCACCGATACTGGATGGTATCCAGTATAAGCAAGTAAATGTTGATATATTCTGCCAGCCATGTAGCTGTGATTAGATTAATTAGATCCTCTTAATCAAATGTTTATTCCACTGTATCTAGAAAGTACCACTCCAAAATGCCAGTTTATCCAACAATAATAGGTAATGTTTATTTAATCCTTAATAGATGCCTGTTCTATTTGCTTTTCAAATAGTGATTCAATCAATCTTCGTAGCATCACTCTGAAGAAGATATTCACAGCATCCCTATTTTACAGAGGATAAAATGGAGGCCAAGAGAGGTTAAATAAGTTTTCCAATGTTTCCTGGCCAATCAGCCAGGATGTGGAGCCCAAGGAATCTGACTCTGAGCCTGTTCTACTAAATGCTGCAAGTGTATCCTGATTAGCTCAGTTACAGCATTATGATTTTTCACTTAATCCCATCATATGCTAGCGCCCTGGGTCAGTTTTTTATTTCAAATCCAACGACTGACCACTGTGTAAGGAGTCCCATACTCCTGCAAGGAGGAAGGAAGAAGGTGACTTTCAGAAAAAGTATCAGGCAAAAGA
This sequence comes from Hystrix cristata, assembly GCA_004026905.1. Lineage (NCBI taxonomy): Eukaryota > Metazoa > Chordata > Mammalia > Rodentia > Hystricidae > Hystrix > Hystrix cristata. The sequence continues at coordinate 64,150 of PVJO010006829.1, forward strand.
CTACTGACAAGCCAGGATTTGATTTCTTGTCAGAAAGATTTTAGCATAATAATTTTAAAATGTAAATTAGTGATTTTTTTCCCAAAGCAGACAGTACAAGTAAAACAGAAATAATGTTCCTTAGCAATACCTGAATAATATATATACTTGATATGAATACTTAGAGATAACTTGAAATGCAAATAGAAATATGATCATTTATACTATTGTTTGATTAAAGCCACTTGTGAAATTAGTGGTGTATCATATTACCACACAAACTGAACCACGAGTTAAAAGAAAAAGAAAATCTAAAAAAGGCAAAATTGTATATGGAGGTCGAAATATAATTGATCTTAAAGTGTTCAGAGAGAATAGTAAATGTAATTAAAATTCTAAAATGTTGAACATATTCATGCAGAATGAAAGCATGCAAATCTCAGCATAGCTACATGCTAAAGCTGAGGCTAAATTTATCTTGATACCTGCTTAGATGAACATAAGGAGGATAAAGAGAAGTTTAGAAAAATCTTACATATATATGTATAATCATTTATATGGCTATATTACATTCCTTCTCAACCATACAAGAAAGCCAAACAAGATAAACTTTAATGTATAAAAGCATTTATTGTTTTTTGACAGTTTTGTTTTTATTGAACCAAGAAGATTTATTGGTACATTTTAGATATACGTAATGATCGCATTCATCATAGTTAATTTTTATCTGTACATGATATGTCTTGGTTTTCCTTTCTCCTTCCCCACCACTCACCCCTCCCTTCAACTCCTCTTCCCCTCCTTATTTACAACACCTTTATTTCATTTTTCCATTTTTTTCTCCTTTTCTTTTCCTTTCCCTTCCTTCTTTTCCCCTCCCCCCTCCCTAGTTCTTTTTCCCATTTGAATATTTTCTTTCTTTTTCACAATATCTATTATACACTTTAGTCCTTATTTACACTTATGATTTCTCATACCACCGAAACAATGAGCTATGTACTCATGTGTGTCTGATTTATTTCACTTAAGAGTATGTTCTCTAGGTGCATCCATTTACCTATAAATGTTTCAAGTTTATCTTTTTATGGCAGAGTAGTACTCCAGTGTATGAAAAACCCGCATCTTTATCCATTCGTCCGTTGCTGGGCATTTGGATTGTTTCCAAGATTTAGCGATTACAAACTGTTATTGTTTATTTTACAATATAAACTATACATGTTCGTGTATAATAAACAAGAAAGCAGATGAGTAAGTAGATGAAAAAATTAATATACCCATAATCTTACAGTTAGAAGTAATTGTTATTTAAACCTTGATTTATCCATCACAGCTCATCATTATGCATATAGATAGTTTTAAACAAAATTTAACAGCACAGCTGGGCAGGGTGACGCAGGACTGTAATCCCAGCATGTGGGAGGCTAAAGCAGGAAGATCACTGTGAGTTTGAGGCCAGCCTGGACTACATAGTGAGTTGAAGATCAGCCTGAACTGCATAACGGGACCCTGTCTCAAAAATTAAAAAACAAAAATAAAAAAAATTTAACACCACATACTTTCTTTAAAAGTTTGTGTTTTAGAGGTAACATATGAAAAACACATTTTGACTAATAATAATCTACAGTGTATTTTTAAATCATTGAATAGTATTTCTTCATTTGAAAGAACCATACATTATTCATCCAATGTGTGCTTTTTATCTATTATAATCAGTATTACAATAAAATATATTTTCAGCATGCAGATCTTACATGTATTTTGTTAGATTTATATGTATGTATCATATGCTTTGGTGCTATTTGAAATGACAGTGCTTGTTTTTAAATTTCAATTCCATTTGTTTATTGTTGGCATATAGAAATACAGTACAACTGATTTTTGTATAGCAATCCTATACCCTGCAACTTTGTCAAACTCACTTGTTCTAGAATCTTTTTAGTAGACTGTCGACAATTTTTCACAGAAACAATCATGTTTTCTATGAACAAAGACAGCTTTTTTCTTCTTTTCAAATCTGTAGTATTTTACTTTTATTACATTTGTAGCTAAGGCATCCAATACAATGCTGAATAAGAGGCAAGAGTTGACATCCCTGTATTATTCCTAATTGTGAAGGAAACATTAATTTTAAATCATTCAGTATGCTATTGCAATTTTTCTAAAGATGAACTGCCGACTGTAGGGTTTTTGTAGATGCTCTTTATCAGCTTTTAGAATTTCTCTGCTCTTCCTGTTTCCTGGAATTTTTTAGCATCAATGAATGCTGAATCTTGTCAGTGATCTTGCTACATCTAGAGAGATGATTAATTTTTTTTAAAGAATTTATCTATTATTATGGTGAATTACATTATTGGTCTTTGAATTTTTATTTTGTTTTGAAGAAGGCTAATTTTAATATTTCCTGAACTAATGGTGAAAGAATGTAATTTATTTTCATTGAAATGTATCATAAGGATAATTATAAGTGTTCTTTCATTTAAAGTCATTTGTTTAGTTTTTCCTCTGTATTGTCTTAATTAACAAATTTTTTTCCTTTGTTATAGACAATACTTTTTTCATTTACCAAATTACCCTTCGGTCAACTAGTACATATCTTTCCAAAATGAGGTTTTAAAATAGATTTATATTGTTACCTATACTGAGTCATGTTCTCTCTCTTTGTCCTCCTATCAATAAGCAGTAAGACTAATCAATAATAAGCCCTGGGCATGGGATTGTTAGTAAAAACCAAGGGAACTAGTCTGCCTCAGCAGGGTAGAAAACTGACTGTGATTATGATTTTAGGAAAAAATAAGAAATATACTAGGACCCTAACATTTCTCATTGGTATCCCGCCATCTTTGCAATTTGAAACGACCTCATATTCCTGGGTTAAACTGAGGTTAAAGCATTCATTGATTCGATCTTTTGTCTTTATTATGTCCTTCAAGAGCAACTCACGAAAATCAAATGTATTCCATACAATAACAATGAAAATACAGAAACAGAAGTAAAAGACATAATAACATTTACAATTACTCCAAAAAATTGAGTGCCTAGGAATACATTGAATAAAACATACACAGGTCTTGTAAACTCAAAACCACCTAAAACTGAGGAGAGAAATCAAACACTTTTTGAGACATTCTGACTGTCTCTGTCTTAATTAGTGTGTTTAGGCTATTCGTAATAAATAGAATTATTGACATGATTGGACTTATGTATACCATTTCATCACTTGATTTCTCTTATTATTTGTTTGTTCTTTTGCCTCTCTGCTGGCTTCTTTGGGGATTTTTTGAATATTTTTATTCTGTGTTTCTGAATATGTTTCTCTATTATTTTAGTGGGTGCTATAGTCATTACTATGTGTGTGTATATATATATATTATATATATATATATATATATATATATATATATATATAATGCCCTAATTAACTGTTCATGGTCTAACTAGGATAAATATTTTATCATGTCAAGTGGAATGTAGAAACCTTCCCACTACATAGGACTGCATTCTATGTTGTAGTTTTTGCTTTACATCTACAGGAAACCTCATCAGACGATATTGTAATTTTTGTTTCAATTATCAAATGTATTTTGAAGAACTCAAGAGGAGAAGACTGGCCTATTAGGTTTACCCAGACATGTACTATATCTGTTGTTTTTTTCCTTCTTTCTGAAGAAATTTTTTAGCAGTAATTTTAGAGCCTATCTGCTGACTACAAGTTCTATTGGTTTTTCTTAATCTAAAAATGTCTTTATTTTACTTTTATTCTTGGAGATTACTTATGCTGGATATAGATTCTGGGTTGATAGTTTTTTCTTGTAGCCCTTTAAAATGCCATGTCCCTGTCTTCTGCTACTCTTGGTTATTTGTGAGAATCCACAGTCATTCAGAGCACCATTCCCTAAAGGTGATTCTGCTTAATTAAAACTGTTTTCATTGTTTCAGCTCTTAGTAATTTGATTATTATGGGGGCAGCTTTCTTTGGGCTCATCTTTTATGGGGTTATTGAGCTTTCAGAAACTGTGGTTTGGTCTTTCACAAAATTTGGGGAGTTCTCAGCTATACTTTATTCCAATAATTTTTCGCCTTGCACCCTTCTCTTTCTTGAGCTTCACTGGCATACGTTTTAGGCCTTTAGGCTGTTTCCATGTAACTAAGACTGTTTCAGAATTCAATTTTTCCCCTTTGTTTTTCACTTCAGGTCATTTTTACTGGTCTGTTTTCAAATTTACTGTTTCTTTCTCTATTATCTCCCTTCTGCTACTGAGTTCTTCCATTTTATGTTCTTGTTTATAGAGAATGTTGATATTTTAGCTTGCATAATCAGTTGACTCTGTCAGATTCAGGCCACAAGCTCCAATCTTTTATGGTTTGTAGTTCCAATTTTTGTTCCATTTTCAAAGTTTTAAGTGTAGTTGGTATCTATTCCAAGTGTGCACCACCCAGTGGCCAGTTTGGGACCTGAGCGACAAGCTACCTCTAACTTGGTTCTCAAGTCAACCTTACACTTTTGAGTGTCTGAGTCACACACGCACATGACATCACGAACTTTATGGATTTGTATCCTGATATATATTCTACTTCTTTTTCTCTCCCCTTGTGTGTGTGTGTGTGTGTGTGTGTGTGTGTGTGTGTGATCTCACAGATACTCTCCCTGGGCCTCTACTTTTTGGTTCTCTGGCTTAATAGGCTTAGTACCTGAGGCTGTATTTACTCTATGCTGCTGTGCACTTCTGAATCCTGAGCCCACAATTGGCACCAAGTTGTAGGGGGACCGAGGCAAAATTGCAATGCAGATTTAATCTGTCCTTCTGAACCACAGCTGTTCAGATCTGAGAGGCTAGCTCCCTTCCCTGAGAGTTTTTGACTCCTGCCAGTCCCTGTTGCTGCATCTGCTGCTGCTATGCAATGGATACAGAATTTCTTCAGGGCTGGAAGGCAGGAGAATGGAGAAAAGTTTTAAATGTCAATTTTCCCCACATGATCTGAGCATTAGGAAGTTATTTCCCTGCTTTTTGAGCAATAAATAGGAGTTTGTATGGGAAGCTTTTTTTTATTTATGCTAGTTCCTCCTCTTGTTTCAGGCTCTGTAAAGTCTAGGCTGAAGGATAGCAGGAGGGGTACAAAATAGTAAACTCACTAATGATTTGGGGGGTGCTTTGAATTGTGGTCCACTGCTTCAATCTGGATGCTACTGTCTGGTTTTTAGAATCCTCAAGGAGGAACTCACACATCTAATCAAGGTTTTATAATTGCATTCAGTGGCAAGAGCATGGGGTGTGATTTCACAGTTACTTAGAATTTGAACTTACTTTTAAAGCAACCAAAAAAGTGGACACAATATATTTTATGTTTACCTTAATTTTTACCATTTCCAGCACTCTTGATTTTATTTGCATTCATCCAGATTTCCATTTAGTATCCTACTGTTCTGACCCCAACACTAATATTTATTTTACTATTTAACTAATATTAATATTTATTTTAAGGTCCTTGTCTAAAAATGCCAATAAATGGAGTACATCTCAATATGTTTCTCTTGGTAGTTATCCTTTACAGTGTTTTAAACTTCCTTTTTACTGTTTCATTTTTAGGAATATATTGTTGTGATACATAATTACATTTTGGGGAGGGAACTGGTACATACATACCATCTTGACCATTTCTGATTCTCTTTCTTCCTCTACCTTTCTCTCTCCCCTTTTCCAGATCCTTTTCCCAATTTCCATGTTCTACCTCACTGTTTCCTTCGACTTCTCCTTTATTATGCTTTTTATTTATATTTTGGGTTTCTCATATCAGAGAAACCATGAGATATATAACCTCTGTGTCTGATTTATTTCACTTAACGTTGTGGTCTCAAGGTGCATCCAGTTTCCTACAAATGACCCAAATTTATCCTTCTTCATCACAGAGTAGTACTTAGTTGTGTATATATACCGTATCTTTATCCATTCATCTGTTAATGGGCATCTGAACTCTTTCTGTAGTTTAGCTACTGTAAATTGTGCAACCCTAAATGTGGGTACATATGTGTTACTGTAATATGATTTTAACTCTTTCAGGAAGGTACTCAGGAAAGGTATAGCTGGGTCAAATGGAATTTCTATTTTTAGTTTTTCAAGGAATTTTCATACTGATTTCCACAGTGAAGGTACTAGTTTACAGTTCCACCAACAGTGTAGAAAGATTCCTTTTTCCCCATACTCCTGCCAGCATTTTTTGAGTCCTTGGTGATAGCTATTCCTTACTATAATAACATGGAACCTCAGTCTTGTTTTGATTTGCATTTTTCTAAGCCAAAGTTGCTGAACATTTTTTCATGAAATTTTTGGTTATATGTACTTATCATTTTGAGAAGTGTCTATTTCAATTGCCTGTTTTTGATTGGGTCTTTTATTCTGGGGAGAGTCTGATTTGGGGGAGGTTCTTCATATAGTCTAGAGTTTAGTCCTCTATCAGAAGAGTGGTGGGCAAATTTTTTCCCCCATTTTGTGGGTTGTTTCTTCACTCTGTTGGGTGTTTCTTTTGCTGTGCAGAAGCTTTTAAATTTGATATGATTCCATTTGTTGATTCTTCCAGCAGATTCATGTTTCTGTTTTTATTTCTAGGTCTTTGATCCATTTTGATTTGATATTAGTACAACAGGAGAGATCCACCTTCTTCTGCATGTGAGTAACCAGTTTTCCCAGCTCCTTTATAAAAGAGGCTTTCTTTTTCTCCAGCGATTGTTTTTAGCCCCTTTGTCAGAGATCAGATAGCTAAAGGTTTGTGGGTCTGTTTCTTTGTCTTCTTTTCCATTAGACTACATACCTGTTTTTATGCCAATACCATGCTGTTTTTATTACTGTAGCTTTGAAGTATGACTTGAAACCCAGGATTGTAATGTTCCCTAACTGCTCTTTTTACTCAGGATTGCATTGGATCTTCTGAGTCTCTTCTGGTTTCACATACATTTCAGAATTTTTTTTCTCATTCTGTGAGGAATGCTGTTGATATTTTGATCTGAATTGTATTAAATCTACATACTATCTTTTGTTACATGGCCATTTTGACAATATTGGTTCTGCTCTACCCAGAAACAGTAGCTGTCTTTCTATTTTCTAGGGTCCTCTTCAATCTCCTTCTTCAGAGTAACGTAGTTTTCATTATAAAGCTCTTTCACCTCCTGGTTAGGTTGATTGCTAGATATTTAATTTTTTAAAGGTACCATGAATGGTATTATTTTCCTGATTTTTTTCTCAGTGCGTTCATTATTACAGAAACACTAGTATTTCTTGTAATTCTTTATTGGATGCTAGAAACCATGGCTAGAAGATACTAAAAACAAGAAAATAGTATTTAGTCTGGCAATGAGTGCCCCTCTTTTGTCAAGCCATTACTGTTAGTGATTGAGTCTATTTAGTCAGGAGTTAAATGAAGTTTGGATATGATTGTTGCTCTTTGCCTTAAGTATGGTGTAGGCTTCAAATTCCTCCAGATATTGGTTGCTATTGCCTTGTGCTTTGAATGAGACCATGGTGCCGATGTTTTTTATTCTCAATATTTCCATCACCCTTCTCATCTTTCACCAGTGTTTATGTATCTGTGCTGTAGATGTTACTTTCCCCACATACTCCCTAAACTGCTGTTGCTTCTCACTCAATACTAGGCTCATGGTGTAGGATGGAAGGGGTTTTTCGTGTGTGTCTTGATCCAGCCTGCCTCTTAGGCAAGCCCTATATACCTGGGAGTCGGGGTAGAGCATGCTCAGTGCTCATAGCTCCTCTTCCCCGTGACACCTAAACTCGGCTTTGTTTTGCAGTTGATCTAGTATAGCAGTTCTCTTCCCCTCTCCTAGGTGATGTGGACCTTTGCTTGATATACCTGCAGGATCCTGAGCCTGAGATGGATTCCTGCCTATCTCTCAGAGACATCAAGTTTTTGCTTTGACCTCTGAAGCAACATATTTTTCCTGGTGCCTAGAAACAAACAAACAAAACTTGTTGCCATTTCCCCACTGACATAAAGCTTTGGCTTCAGGGATGTGAGAGGTCTGGGGAAGCAGGTTAGACTTTGTGCTGGTCTCCAACAGCAGTTAATCACCTCATGTGTACCTGTGAGCAGGAATGTTCTCCCCTGTTCCTCTCCTTTTCCTCCAGCCTTTTCAGTGAGCACCTGGTGGAGGTCTATGGAGGTGAGTGTGAGCTCTCCTTTACGTCTGGCTCTTAGCTATTCCATAGTGGTGTCCTAACTCAAGAATTAATTAAAGTTTTAACTTACTTTTTCTTTACTTATATTCCCTTCTGTTCTGCCAATGATTAAATAAAGTGTGTATCTGTCTTCTTACAGGGATTTGTCAACTAGAATTCATTTTACTTTGCTGCCCTGTGTTTATAGATTTCCGAGGGGCTTGAGGAATGTTATGCTTTTGTGAAATTTCCATCTTTTTCTCATTCTTAGAGTGGATGTAACAGTCTTTTGCACGTTTATACATCCTAAGCAGAAGGACAATCTTTGTACATATGTCTTTAGTTACTGAATAGCAGAAATTCCTAGGAATGCTGTTGAAATAAAGAATATACATAAACACATTTTAAAAGACTATTTTGGGCTGGGGATTTTGTTCAGTGGTTAGAGTGCTTGCCTAGCAAGTGCAAGGCTCTGAGTTCGATCCCCGGCACCCAATAAGTAAGTAAGTAAGTAAGTAAGTAAATAAATAAATAAATAAATAAAAGACTATTCTGTGCATATAGCCAAATTACTCTCAGGACAATTTCACATACAAATTTCCTTCAGCTATTGCTATAGTTGTCCAGCATATGATTTCCATATCAAATAAAACTATCCTTTTACTAAGGTATGTGTGCGTGATTTAAAGCTTTGTCTGCTGACCTAAAATGAAATATACCATTATCTTAAATAGGTACATAGTTCTAAACCACATTCCAGAACTGTCACTATTAAAACATCTCATAATTAGATTCTTTGAGGGTATCAATAATCAAGCCTCCTGAAAGAATATGTAAAGATTACCTTACATCAACTTTTGCCTTACAGGGGAACAGTTTCCTTGAAATGCCACCATAACTGAACTGAGTTAATGCAAAAACATTAAAGAATAGGGGATAATAAAAGAAATAACTGTAACTGATAGTTGGGGAAATAAGAAAGCTCAATGGTCTCCTGTATGTTACACAGAGTTGGTCAGATCCCCAAATCTGCTAACCTGCAAGCCATTTCCTCCTTCTACTATGGTTGAAGTCTCCAAAAAACACATCAGTAGCTGGAACTCTGACGTCAGATCTGTATGTGATGACTCCTCTGCTTAGCTTGTCAGGATATGACCCAGAATCTTTTTGCTCACACTAGAGGCAAAATAAGCTGTTCCTGTCCTCTTTTCCCACATAGATACTCTGATTGTTTCTTTGCTTTCTTCGTATAGAAGTATCCCTTGATTGGAAGATCTTCGTGGGCCAAGAGAAAAATCTGACCTCCATCCACAGTATCTTATCAATACCAATGGTGGTATGGAATGAACAGAAAGACACTGCCTAACATCTTCCTGGCACCTGTGACTTTGGGATGGTACTTAAAAGTAGGTCAGTGGGCTTGCAAGAGACTTTCAAGTCAGAGAAAAGGAAGCAAAACCATTTTCGGGGTTTAGGAGAATAAAGATTAGAGGGGAAGTCAGCACTTCAGCAGTGGATGCAGCAACATAGCAAAGAACAGACAGGATAAATCACACAGGCAGTGGATACCAGTGTAAGATTCAAACTGATTAAAGACAAGGAGTAGGTCACAGATATCTGGACTCTGTGTAAACCCCTCAGAACGAAGAAGGAAAAAAGAAACAAGTGAGGAAATGTCTTGGATTTTCTAAGTATTTGCTTAAGAGAGACAGGGAAAAAATCCACAAATGACAGTTTACTTTGAATTGGTAAGGTTAAATTTTCTGTTTTCAGTATAAATAGGAAGACTCAAATCTAAATTAAGCTTTAGAGAAATGAAATTTAATTTCTGATCAGTGCCCCCCCCCCAAATATATGCCCAGGGCCTAATCCCCAGATCCTGTGAATGTGACCTTATTTGAAAAATTTGTCTTTGCAGATGTAATTAAATTAAAGATTTTGAGATGAGATTATCCTGGATTACCTGTATGTGCCCTAAATCCCATGATAAGTGTCCTTATGAAAAAAAAAAATAAGAAGGAGGTTTGACAATGAGAAAGGAACAGAAAAGAGGTTGTAAAGATGGCTTCAGAGATTGGACTAATGCATCAATGAAACAATGAATGCCAAGGGTTGTCAGCAATCAGCAAAAGCCAAGGGAACTGTATCACTGAGGGTATAACAGTTTGCAATACTTTGTTATGGCAGTTCTGGAAGCTAATGCAGACTTTGGAAAGTAAGCTAAAAATAAGCAGGGAGGGCTAGTATTTTCCTCAAAGTCTGACACAGCACCTCCACCCCATGCCATTTCTCTGTTAGAGTTAATAACTGGTATATGGCTAGGAATGCTATGAGAAAAGCTGTTGAAGTTTTTCAGGGAAGAAGCTTTCCCCAAGGGAAAGAACTGCTTCCTGCCCTAAGCAGGGATCAGATCTCTTTGGGTACCCTAAAGGGCTCTAAGTAATCTAAGGGCTTAGCCTTAAAAAGCCACTTGGGAAAATGAGGCCAGACAGACTAACCAGTGTGCTAGAGGAGGCAGAAAGAAATAGATTCCACATGAAACAAGAAAAGATCAATTTACCCTCTTGGCTACATTGCCATTTCATTGCTTTTGAAAATTAAATTCCACTTACGCAAAGGGAAAAGAACTCCGACTTATTGATTGCCAAGTCTCTGCGGTACTTAATACACAATTTTGCATTTGATCATCACAACTACTCTAGAAGGAAGACAAATGGTATTGTTACTCCCATTTTACCAGTTAGGTAACAAAGTCTCACAGCTAGTAAGTGAGGGAGTTTGATTTTAAACTTGCCTCTGGAAAGGTGAAATGTTTGCAAAAGTACATGTTTGCATTTATCTAGAAAGATACGATTGTTTTCTCAGAATTTCCAAAGATATTATGACTTCAGAAACAAAAGGATTCTTGCTGGCATCTCCTACTTCTATTCTCCTGATGTCCTTTGAGATGCCACTGTTATGGCTCATGTCAAAATGTCCCCCTAAAGCCTTGTGCAGTCATAGGTGGTGTTTTTCAGAGGTGGCCGGACCTAGAGTGTGTGATGCTGGGTGTAAAGGTGTGTGATTACTAAATTAGTCCACTGATTGGTTTGGCATAGTTCTGGATATGGCTAATGGAAGGCCCAACCTGTGTGTGAGTGCTACTCTTCCTAAGGGTGTGTATCCTAAATAGAATATAAAGGACAGAGAGAGGGCTGCTGTGGTCTCTTGCCGCTTGCTGCTTGCTTTTTTGCTGACTTCTGCCTGCCATGAAAAGTTTCTCCTCTGCAATGCCCCTCTGAAACCTCTACAAACTGTGGGCCAAAATAAACTTTTTTTCCTTTAACTTTGGAGGTTGGGCATTTTGTCTCAGCAATGAGAAAAGTAACTAAGACTGTTACCTTCTAAGGAAAATTGTTCTTGAGACTTCTTTCTAAAGCAATCAAACAGATTGGGTAAGGTGCCCCCTTTTCCTTGCCTCTAGGCCAATAGTCAACAGTGCTCTATGGTGTCTTAATACTTATTCCTCCTCTACTAAACTGTAAACAAATCAAGCACAGGTACTGTGAGGACCATATCTGCATCACTAGCACGAACCACAGGGCCTGCTGTATGGGAGAAATTTAGCAATGTTGGATCGACTGATGGATGGATGGGTGGGTAAGTATATAGATGTATGGATGATGGATGACAGGTGGTGGCAGGGCCTTTCCAAGTTCAAAAGACGCAGGCATCTTTCATTGTTTGAAGCTTATGATAATATTAAGAAAAAGAATAATGCCAAAATAGGATTATGACACTTATTCTCTGTTTTAAAAAATTAACATATATATAATCTTAACATGTACTTAAAACATCACTTTAGCATAACCTTATTTGTATTAACTGTGTTATTATTTTTTTAAAAAAAGAACTTGTACATAAAGTGTACTATGTGTTGGCTGTTATTCTTGTCATCCATAGATTTACGGCTAAAGCTTACTTTTAAGAGCTATGAAGATGTGGCTCAGGCCCAGAGGCCTCTTTTCCTCTCAAGTTCTACTGCATATAATCAGTCCTGATTGGATGAATAGAAGAATAACTGTTTTCTTTTAGCTGTACTCATTTAAACCCTTTGGTTCATCTCTGAAAGCTCTTTTTGTAGAGGTATTTTGAAAGAAGTTGGTTTAACTAATGAAGTATATTTTATTTGGTGGAAAAAAAAAGATTTACAAGCAGTTGTAGAGCAGTAGAAAGAGCATTGATTTTTCAGCTCTGATGTCTACAACCTGACTCTGTTCCTAAAATACTATGTGACTTGAACCAATTCCTTCTCCCTTCAAGGCCTCAGTTGTATCTATAAAATGGGGGAGATAATTAGACCAGATGATTTCTAAGTTTCACTTGACTTATAGAAGTCCTGTTATATTAGTCAGCTTCCCCACTGCTGGACAAAATACCTGACACCCACAATTTAAAGGGGAAAAGATTTCATTTGGCTTGTGGTTTCAGGGAATTTAGCCAATGGTCAGCTGGTTCCAGGGCAGAAGCATGGCAGAAGAGTGCGGTGGAGCATAGATATTTATCATGGCAGCTCAGAAGGATAGCAGAGGAGCAGTGCCAGAGAGGAAGGGGTGAGAGACCAGATATAGAACCCAAGTCAAGCCTCCATGACCCACCCAGACATAACCAGAAGTGTGCTTTGCTAATCACTTGGGCAGATCTCAAGTCAATCAAGTTGATAATCCATGTTAACTTTTACAACTGTGAACCTCTCAAATTCTTGGTAGGACAAAGTGATCAGAAAGAACAGACCAGTGACATCCCAGGACTACTGTGCAACAAGAGATACAACTATTTCACCCCTCACAAAGTCAGAGAGAACAAGCCATCTGGCAATTGTAAAGCACTCCAAGGAATGAGGAGTGGCAGAGGCATAGGATGATTGCCTCTATTTTCAGAATTTCAGGTTATAGTGTAGCTGATGAATGAACAGATGCCTTTAGGATAAGGCAGGGCTACTTTCCATGTAACTTTGGGGAGTGTATGGGAAGGTAGAGCAGATGAGGAGCTACCATTTTGGAGCATCTACCAGGAACCAGATAGAATGCTGTGTTAACATTGTTATGATTATCTTTAATTTAAAGACATATTATTATCTGCACTTTGCAGATGAAAAAACAAGAGCTTGAATAAAGTGACCCCAATAAACAGATAGTTTTACAATTTCTCGTTCACATTCTTTCTCTGACTCTCTTTACAATCAGGGGAGTCAGACCATTGCTAGTTGGTGAGGGAGTCCTTTCTTGCTATGTCTGGCTCTAGGACCGCTATTGTACAGTGTTAATTATATTAGCTTTACTAGTAGCCAAGAATTATGAAGGATGTCTGACCAGCATGGTTTGATAGTAGAACCAAGCAAACAGCAAACAAGAACAAAAAGTGAAGAACACGTGCTCAGTCCATGGCACATGTGGTTTGTTTCTCTGATGACATTAAGTTTTCACTGAGAAACAGTGTTATCCCTATTCTCAGCCTGTTTAGTTTGAGTGAAATTGACCCTGATCTATCCCTCAGGGGTAGATATGTGGTGTGAGCCTGACCTACTGATGAGTTCCTGCCTCTTGGCTACAGTTATGGTTTGTGTCTTAGTTACTTCCTCATGGCTGAGCCAAAATACCCAACACCCACAAGTTAGAGGAGGCAAGGGTTAATTTGGCTCACAGTTTGTAGTGATTTCAGTCCATAGTCAGCTGGCTCCAAGGAAGGGTGGCATGGCAGGGATGGGGGGTGTGCAGGGCATGGTAGAGGAGAAATAATCCATGGCAAGGCAGGCAGGAAGCAGCAAGCAGGAAGCAGCAGCATTGAGCCTCCTTTCTATTTTATCCATCCAGGCTACAAGCCTATTGGTTGGTGGCACCCCACAACCAGGGTGGGCCTTCCCATTATCCATACCCAGAATGGTGCTAACCAATCAGTGGACTAATGTAGTTATCACACACCCTTAATCCATATTCACACACTGTAGATCCAGCCACCTCCTAAAAGCCTCCTATGAGCACATGAGACTTTGGGTGGGACACCTAAATGCACGTCATAACAGTTTGGGATTAGACATGTGATTCAATCCAGTTCAATGAGACTCAGTTCTAGAATCCTGGTTGTAATTGTTGAAAAAGAGATCTTTACAACAGACTTGGATTTCATATGATATCAGACCTAAAACCAGCATGACAGGGGAACCATCCTGACAGTGGAAGCCTGTTTAAATTGGTTTTCTGGGGGTTGGGGATTTAGCTCAAGTGGTAGAGCACTTGCCTAGCAAGTGCAAGGTCCTGAGTTTGATCCCCAGCACCCCCCCAAATGGTTTTCTGTCACTAGCAACGACAAAACCTAACAAATACACTGAAAGAAGAGCCTTTGAGCATTTTCCCCTTAACTTTCTACCCAGAAATCTGCTTGCCTACTGGCCTCTTTGTAAAGTTACCCTCAGCATAAGCAGAGATCAGCCTGAAGGACCCGATCAGCTCTAAAGCTGGCCTATTCTCTTCCATGTGTTCTGCCTCTGCCTCTGCCTGTAAGGATTTTCCCACCAAAAGAGCTGCTTTCTTCTTTTACCATACTCTGCTAACTTGGCTTCCCCATCTCCAGCATTGCCAGTTCTTTTGCTGATCCCAGGCTTCTGCAGTAAAGGTCTGCTTCTTCTCTTGCAAATGTCATTTTCGCAGATGACAATCTCCATGCTATTGAAGGCACTTTCCTTGATTAAATTATTTTGAACTAAGGATTATATGATTTCTGGGAGCCTAGACCCCACCATTACTATACTTGGCACTTTGAAATGTTTTCTCTATATAAAAACTGACAGCAATAAAGGAAAGGTATCCAGATAGCTTTGGATAGGAACTTTAGTGTGTAGAGAGCTTTAGGAAGGAGCTGTTGTTTCCTATGTTTAATTACAATGAATAAGACCCTTTATCTTTCACTAACTCCTTGATGTGTCCTTTCTCTGTGCCAGGCTATGTGCTAGGGAGGTAGGAGAGACAAAGAAGACATATTGCCAAACGTACACAAGTTACGTCACTTGCTGAGTGACTTGGACAGAATACTTAACTTCTCTGACCTCAGCCGGCCTGTATACTATTTCATTTCCTGTCTTCATCACATCCCACCATCACATGCCCCACCATTGTGCTGCTGTGACCAAAAGGCTATAGGAGTCATCTCTCTCTCTCCTCCTATCTATTCACCTCTGTTTCCAAATAGGCTCCTAATTCTGCTGGTCTGTTTCCAAAATTCATATTATATCTTTCTATTTCTCTTCATCTTTATTCTACCTCCCTATTCCAGGCCATAGTTGGCTTTCACCTGGTTCTTTGTCATAGTCAGCCAGCTAAGCCCCGTTTCTATTCTTGTCTCCATCAGCCAAGTTCTCACAATGTTGTCCATGAGATATTTCAGAAACGTGAATCCGAGCATGTCAGCTTCTAGTTTAGAACACCTTGTTTCCCACTGTTTTCAGGATAAAGTCCTCACTCCTTACTCTGACCCATTCAACTATGCGTAATCTCTCCCATCCCATCTTTATAACCTTCATCGCAGGCTGTGCTCTCCCTGGCTCTATATGTTCCAACTTCATTGGCCTATCTTTTCAAGGTTTTTTTTCCGCAATGTGGAGCCTTTTTTTTCACCCGAGAAGCTTCTCTCCAAACCCCCGCCCCTCCACCACCAACTCTCTTTACCTTCAATTTACATATAATTTCATTTTAGAAGATTTGCTTTAATGAATGCTCAGACGAGGAAGAGCTCCCCCTTCGCCCCCACCTCCTCCTCAGCATCCCATATATCTCACCTTAGCATTTCTTAAAGTTGAATAAAACGATGTATGCATTTAGCTGACATCCACTGGCCTCATCCTCCACCTCACATTTCACAAGGGCAGTGGCCATGGTTTTGTGCAATGCTGCGTCTGCAGGCCTGACTAGGGCCTAGTGTCAGCTTGGCACAGAGCAGGAGCAGTCAGACTCATCTAAGGTTTACTAGTCTACTAAACTAGGTGACTTTCAAGTGCTCTGTTCACCATAGCCTTGACCTTCGGTCCATTCTAAGCCACTTTCTCTGCCTCAAACCTGCCTATCTCTAGCCTACTTCAAGTCACCACCATGTATCACCTTCAAACTCCTACAACTGCCTTTTAACTAGTTTCCTGGATACCCTTTGAGCTTTTTCTCCTCAGGTTCCCTCTCACCCACTTTAGATTCTGATCTAAAGAACTATTCACTGTTCCCACTAGAAGCCCCGCCTTATGTCACTGCCATGCCTTATGCTTATGGTGAGTCTTCCGCTGGAGACACCCTTTTCTTACAGAATATTCCAATTTTACCTGTTCTTTAAGACATTCCTTAACTGCTACGCTTTTAGTCTTCTCAAATGTTCTCCTTCTCTTAGCTGAAAGATACTTCTCGTGGTGCTCACTCCACTGGCAATTTAGTGGTACTTCCTCTATTTCTCAGTGCTTTCTGCCCTGTATTACAGTTGGGAGTGACTGTGTCGTCCCTATGACTACACATATCATGAAACTTGGAGCAAAACGCCAATTTTACAGCCCCTTGAGACTTTGCACAGTGCAGGCTACATCAAAAGGGCGCAACACATTTGTGGGAAGAATCCCTTCTCCACCAACTCTCCGTCAACTGATTCCTCCCCCAACCTGCTTACTCAGATATGTTGTGCTAATTTTCTAGGGCTGCCAGAACAAAGTACCACACTGGGTGGTTACACGGCAAAAATTTAGTGCGTCACAGCTCTGGTTCCTTCTGGGGGCTGTGAGGGAAGGCTGTGTTCTAGGGCTCTCTCCTTGGCTTGGAGTTGGCCATCTTCTCCTTATGTTTCTCCACATTGTCTTCCCACTGTATGAGTCTGGGTCGGGGTTTCAATTTCCCCTTTCTATGAAAATGCCATATTAGATTAAAGCCTATCTCCCTATCAGCCTTATCTTAACTAATTACATCTGCAAAGACCCCGTATCCAAATATGGTCACATTATGTGGTACTCTAGGTACCACTTAGACTTCCAGCACGAGAATATTTTAGGAAGTAGGGAGGAAGGACACAAATATTCCCACAGTTTGATATTCCAAATCAACAAAAGAAATTTTTTTCTTCAGGACCTCAACTCTAACTAAATCCAATTCCAGTCAAGTGCTTACTGTTAAGAGGTACTGGACTAAGGGCAGTAATGTGGAAGAAATAAGATAGACGAGTCTGGCTTTGAGGATCTAGAGATAGGATGATAGTGTAGTTGTGCATAGCATGGTTCCTGACACATAGGAGTCACCCTGTAAGTGCTTAGAGAATACAATCCTATTATGAGACTCAAAGGCCTTGAGTTTTGAGAATACAATCCTATTATGAGACTCAAAGGCCTTGAGGCTGCTCGTTTTGTCACTTGTTTGCTATTTAGCATTGTGAGGCCACTTCTAATGTCTCAGACTCAGTTTCCCCCACTCAGGGCCTCAGGGCCCTTCCAGCTCAAACATCACCTGGGGAGCCGTGGTGGTGGGAACGATGCTCTCAGGACCCACATTAGTCAGGGCTGTTCCTGCTGCACCTCATCAGTGCTCCAGGTAACTGTTTTCTGAATGTGTGGCTGTACTCTGTGGCCACACGCTCCTCGATCTCAGCACAGTTCCCCAGGGAATGCACACTTCGGTTTTCCTCAAAAGCGAGTACCATGACTTCTTTTATTTTAATCGACTCATCTATGGTGGATATTTTTAACCATACACAAAACTAAAGAGAAAACTGCAATGAGCCATCCTGCATCTATTATCCAGCCACAACAATCATCAACTCGAGGGCATTCTTGTTTCACCCCTAGCCCTTACCCATTCCTTCCAATCTCAATCGCCACACCATTTCATCTCTAAATATTTTGATACATATTTCTAAATGGTAAGGTAATTTTAGCACAGTAATTGCATCACATCTAAAACTTAATAATTCCTTAACGGTTAAATATCCAGTTTTAGTAAATTCTCCCTCTTGTCTTATCTATGTGTTCTTCCATTTGGTGTGTTTGATTTGGGGTCCGAGCAGAGTCCATGCATTACATCTAATTGATAAATCTCTCAAATCTTTCGATCAATGTCCTTGACAGTTATTTGTTGGAGACACAGGAGACCACAGATTACTCATCTCAGAATCCCTGGTGCCTAGTGCCACAGGTAGAAGAGTTCAGACTTCCTGTTGGGCAAACAGATGAAGGAATGAGTAAAGGACCACAGCCTCATCATCTAGGCACGGTGCTAATGGGCTCTGCATTTCTCAGCTACCTTTGCTAATTGTCCATCTTTGAAAGAGTCTTTCTTCACTGATCCCTCAGTCTCTTGGTCTGCAAAGTGGAGCTGCTGGTACCTGGCTTCTGCTATAGTTCCTGGGGAAGTTGTGACAAAGGCTGGGATTTTTAAAATAAAGCCTAAAACAGCTTTGAACATTTGCTGCTATAAATACCCAAGGAGGAATTCTATTATTAAATGTCCTTTGTTCCTAGAAGCTTCAGGTAGATTGGTGAGGTTGAGCAATAGGAACCCCTTTTCTTTGTCCTTGCCACTCTGCTTCCACGAGGGCAGTGACTAGAACTGGCGGGGCCAGGTACATTCTCTGGCCTGGGGAGCCCTATGTCCTGGAGTCCTGGGTCCCTTTTAGACAAGTCAGCCCAGTTCTGGCCATAGCAGGCCTGCAATATCTTATTCCAGCCTGGCAAAAATAGAATAGCCAGGAGAATGCAAGGACCCAGACAACTGTTCCTGTTTTGAAAACCATCGGAAGGATGTGGCTGCAGGTGGGGGTAAATGTCTGCCCCTAAGAGTGAAGCCTGGCCAGGAAGCCGCTGGGCTCCACAGCGGGGAGCCGAGATTTGAGCTGGACTCTGACAGCACCTGTGGCCCCAGCGCCACGGGAAGCTGTGGTCAGTATGCTGGTAACAATGGAGAACATTTTGCCTGGAGATTTTGCACGTGTTTGTGAGTCAATTAATTTTCATTCCAAACAGAGATCAAGGAAGCTCCAATGAGTGGCCAGGAGTTGCTGCAAGGAAGCTAATAGCCACTTAGGTCAAATTTCAGTCTTCCCTGCTCTGGAGAGAATTCCATCCTGAAGCCAGGAGCCATGCGGTACTGCTCTGGCCTGTGTAAGTGACCAGGAAACAAAAAGCTTGCCTTCCCTTTTGGGCATCTTTGACCTAAACTGCACTCCTGCAGGGCTTCTGCAGGAGGCCATATTTGCCACTTCCCCCCTCTTTAATTCCCCAACACATACACTATGCTTTTTTCCACACAGCAGCACTTGTTGAGGCAAGTACCTCTTGTCTACGACATACTGGGCATTCACACGAGGGTGCGTGTCACGGGAATTATAAAAACAATGGAACATAGGCATTTACAAAATGAGCAAATCACTAGGATTTTTAAATGTAAATTTAAAAGTAATCAGGACCTAGAAGTTCCCATATGTGAAGTGGGAAGTTTGAAAGTTTCAGCCTTTTCTGAGCTTTCTGTGTACCCAAAAGAGGAGCTTATTTTGGAAGTGGAATAAGTATGATTTTTTTTTCCCTCATCAACTCAAAAATGGTTGAACTGATTTAGCTCAAACTATAAAAAGATAAAAACCAAATGCGCCCTGGGACAAGATTTCTGTGAGAAATAGAATGGAAGCAACCAGCGGGGTGAGGCCGCGGAAAGACAGTGCCCTGAGATCGCATCCCTCCAGCTGATCGCTCAGCTCTCCCTTAGCGTGTCTCGAGGCGGGTTTTCTGAGCATGAGATTGTGAGTCAAACAGACAACAAATTCAAAATTAAATATTTTGTCTATTTAATAGGACATTACTTATTTTCTGGGAATCTTCAATTGTTTTCTGAACATTTTCATCTTATTTTATACAAAACTCTCAGCACAGCTAAGATATTCATTTCCATTTAACTAATACGTTTAAACCTGGATTGATCAACTAAAAAGGGACATGGTCTTGAGTTAAGTACACAAATTCCGAGAGACGACTAGCTTCATATACCAGCCTTTCCCCTTTCTAGTAGCCTCAGCTGCATCTCCTGTAAAACTGAGGTAAAATTACCACAGAAGGTTGTGATAAGGATTAACTAAGATGATCAACATCAAACACTTAGAATAGCGCCTGACACGTAATGAACTTCTCCAAACTAGTGCTTAGAGTTAGAGTAGAATTTATAAAATTGAGGGTGGCCTGAGGGATTATCTTCATGATCTTCTCTACCAAATCATCCAGATCAGTGATTTCCAAAAAACATGGGATTTGGGGACCAAAATTAAGAAATACATTTTATGTGGCGGTTGAGTACACACATACATAGAAGAAACAAAAGTTGCACAGCATTCACCTTACTGTGTGCAAAGCACCCTATTCTCTACTCCATTCCAAAGCACTCTATTTTCTATTCTACCCCATTCTATTCAATTCTATCCATTTTTCCCATTTTTAAAATGCCCATGACAGCCACTAAATAGATTTCATTACTATGTAATGAATTCTAGCCCTCAGTTTGTAAAGCACTTACCTAGATGAATCTGGAGAAGGCAATTAGCACTCTCAGGAGCCCAGAGAGCTGTCTTCTTCTGAATTAACACCTCTGGTCAAGGTCTGAAGCCAAAAAAAAAAAAAATCCTCCTTGGATTTTCTTCTCCATTAAAACCACCCCTTAGAATGATGGAGTCCCTCCCGCCACTCCCTGACTCCTTCCCCACTGCAGCTTTCCTCTCTGCGCAGGAGGGCCGGCTCCGGTAGAGTGTCGCAGGGAGGCTGGCGTCACTGGAGAGCGTGTGTGGAGTCACAGGAGCCCTTCCGGAGGGAGCTGCCCAAGGCCGAAGTTGTGCAGGTGTAAAGGTGATATGAGAAAGGGATTACTCAGCATGGAGTTGAGGGCTGCATGGAGAGGGTTCTAAATCTGGAAGAGAACAAGAAAAATCAAGCCCAAGGTCCCTTAACTTTCTGTTGTCCCTGATAGCACAAGTTGTCCAGAAGATCCAGCTGAGCTACCCACGGGCTTGGTTTTTAACCTAATGAGGCTGAACATCCTCCAGCAAATGCAAAGCGGTTGCAATTCCACATCCTGATTTTGCATTACTCTGATTCTTTAGGCACAAATTTGAGGAAGGTAAATGAGGCTCTCTTTTCTACCCAAGGAAATAGGTTTTTGAATAACTACCAAAACATGCATTTCAGATATCATTGTTGTATGCATAACTAGTATTGCCACATGTAAAACTCTCTTAGAATATGAAAGCATACAAAGATTGTTGTAACTTTGGAAGTCTTTTATTGGAAAGAATTTAGAACATGAAGCAATCTGCAACATCTGCCTGAATGGACAATAAGTTTAAATGTATGGTCAGAGTGAAATGAAAATATTTTAAAAGAATCACTGATAAATATAGAAGAGAGAGGAAAGACCACAAGTTTTGAGCCAAAGCTAATGAACCAACAGCACTGAGCACTGTGCAGGAATGATATGGATCCCAGTCTGGAAATGTGAACTGAAGTTCAAGGACCTAAAAGCAAATGTGCAAAAGGCAAGGCCTTAGGGAGATATTGAAGCAGTTTGTTCAAGTGAGTCTTAAATATACATAGGGAAAAAGTCAATAATGTGGAACAGTGCAAGTATGGTAAATGAACAGGCATGAGAGAATTTGATATGCTGGGTGAGTCTCTGGGATTGTTGTAGAATATTGGTGGCCACCTAAATATACATTTGTACACCAAAATGTTATAGATCCACAAAAAGAGCAAATTACCCACGGCCCACGTTTTCTGCATAGCTAAACACATGATTATAAAATTAAAAAAACTGGCATATATACCAGTAAACACCTAAAAGCACTACAGCTTGCTTTATAGTCTACTT
>PVJO010006830.1:0-86143 GCA_004026905.1 Hystrix cristata
TGTGTGTGTGTGTGTGTGTGTGTGTGTGTGTGTGTGTCTGTGATGTACTAGAACATAATTGTGGAAATAGTTCAATTATTTCTTTAGCTTCTGATGTGTATAGACCCTACATTTTGTTTGTTTGTTTGTTTGCTGGGAGCTTTTTATTGACTAAATTTTGTGTAGAAAACATGGTCTAAGGTAGTTGTATTCCTTTATGTTGTCTGCAGAGCTTAGTTTGGTACATTATCATAACTGTAACTGTATTCCATGGAGCTCCAAAGGATTTAATCTGTAAATTAAAACCATCTTAAAATATCCACTAAGTGAGGAAACTGAGGTGCAGAGAGTAAGCTATTTCTCTGATAAATGCAGAGGCTGTTCTCTTAAAGGCGAAGTCATATCATCTTTCTCTTAAAATGTGATCACTAAAATAAATCAAAAGGACAAAATCTAGTATGATCTATCCAAAAGGACATGTAATGTATCTGTTTACTATTTTAACATTTGGTTACAGTTTCCAAATTTAAGTTGCATTGCACAATTTTAGTATGTCCATCAAACTGGTGCGTTAATTTCAACTCCTTGTAAGCCCTTATTTTTTTTTCCCAAATTAATTAACATTTAACAATTTTCTCTACAAGATCATTGTTATATACATTCGTCCATGTTCATTGTATTCTTCTTCCTTTGGATAATATATCAAGTTGTAGAAAATCTTGTCCTTGTTTTCTTGAGATATTTGTTATTACTGGAGCAAAACTTTAAGCATGTGCTGTGAAAACTGAGAACATATTATGTTAGAATATATTGAATAATGTCTCTTAATTTTTTTCTTAGTGAATGAAATGAGGGCAGTAGACTTTGTAGCTAAGATGCAAAAATATGTTCAGAATATTTATCAACAAAAGGAAAAGATAATTTCATTCAATAAATTACTGAAATTGTTGTAATTTCATATTTATTTCCAACAGATAGTGTTGGAAAATTTATAAAATTATATGCAGATTTTTAAAATGGTTTATAATTATTTTGTTAAACATAAATCTTTGAATGTTTTCCTTTGAGTTTGGTACAAATGGCATGTATCTCTTTCTGTTTTGCATTTTTGAAAGAATTTATGATGTTACACGAATGCATTTGTTCAAAAATCTATACAGTAACATTTCAGTTGTCATTATATGTGGTGAAATTTTTTTTCTTGAAAAGATATTACATATACAAGTATATAGATATAGAGATATTATATCTATATGGAAAAATACTTTCTTTGGGGATTAGAGTTTGAAAAGATAAGCTCGATTTATTACAAAGCAAATTTATTAAAAACAACATTTCTCCGGTTTGGATTCAATTTCAATAAAGTATAATACATAAATTCCAAAGAATAACCTAGTAACAATAGCTTATTTAATTTTCACACTGATTACACAAAGCTATTTAAGGAGCAAATTAATCTTTCATATGCATTCATATGACTGTCAGAGGTCCTGTTACAGGCTCACATAAACTTCTACTCTGATCTCTGCAACACAGTTTGACAAAGTAATATGATAGAACAAGACACCGGGCATAAATGAACACATTAATCCTATAAGAGATAACAGTAATTGTCAAGAACTTTAATTGGAAACCATCCAGGTTGCTTCCTTTTTTCCCATCTGCATTTTATCAGCATCTTAGACAAGGTAGAAATTGTCTAGAAGGGGCTACCCTGCATTATTTGCTATGATCTGAAAACACATGACAAAACCTCAAAACTAAAATTTAAGTCCATATTTAAGTGAACATAAAATTTGATCAACACATTTCATGTTAGACTGTGAGGTTACTATACTCTAAATATAGATATTTGATGCCATTCAATGCTAAAAACTATCAAAAATACCAATAGATTAAAATATGGTTTGTTACATAAGAACAGTAGTATTCTATGCAATTTAATTTTGTTTTAGTTTGGAAGTCTCGAACACAGTAGGTTTCAGAGACAGCCGGATCTGACTGGAAAGCCAATGTTTCTCAAACGAAAATATTTGCTTTAGTTTATTGGGGCTAGCAGAAAAATTCAGGGCTGTTGCTGCCGAGTACTGCAGTGTTTGTTGCTAAGTCAACACATTCTGTAAAGTGTCAAGTCTCATTGAGTTTTCAATTTTAAAATTCTGGTTGAGGAAGCGTATTCCATCATATGCTTTGGTCCTCCTGTTCTGCTGATACTTCCATCCCCAGGCACGTGGAAAAAAGTGATAACATTCATCCAGTATCCTTTATGTGCAAGCATAGTCAAAGTAATTCATCATGTGTTATTACCTCAGTAAGTATTTATGTTAGACAGAAGCAATTGTTTTTTGAGGAAGATGTGGGTTTGGAATGTATCAGAATTCAAACGACATTAATTGAACTCCAGAAAACACCATGCAGCCTCCTCACTGATATGCCAAACAAAAATACGAATGCTCGCCACCAGCACAGCTGTATATTCCTGCTGGATATTTTCCTACCACAAGATTCAAACTCATATTCATTCTATTAGGTAGTTGTCGACTGATTTTAATCCATCAACATTACTTATTTATTTTTTTTACTAATGACGTTGAATGTGATTGTTTTTTTTTTTTGTTTGTTTTTTGTTTGTTTGGGTTTTTTTGCTAATGGCTTTGAATGTGATAGTAGTTGTTCATGGTTGTTTTGCCTTTTGAATACTAATATTTAGTATTTAGTGGTGAGAGTATGAATGGAGGTATTCCAGGATAAATAAACTTTGAGGATATTTATTTTCTATCCATTTAAAATATTTTAATAGATTTAAGCTTTTTAGAGAAGTTTAAGGTTCATGGCAAAAATGAGAAAAAATACTGTATCCCATACATACAACATCTTCACTGTCAACCTCGTCCACCAGAGTTGTAGGCACATGTTTAGAACAAATTTGCACTGGAAAGGGTCCAGTGGAATTCCCAAAAGAGGAGGTGAGGAACCTCATTTTTCTTACCCACAGAATAAGTTCATGGTCTCCTACAACAGAAATATAATTTCCAGGACTAGTCAATAAGAGGCAGGGAAAAGTTTTAGAAGAAAAAAGTACACACTCAGAAGAGAGAGAAATGCTTTTGTTTACTTTGAGACAGTAGAAACCTACGGAATTTGTGAATCTATAGGTAGCAGTCTTGGTTTACTGTAAAAAAAGATGGTCCAATCACAGAAAGACAGTGACCCATTTTATAGGTGAAAGGCACGGGCCTAGTCTTTTTCTTTTAATGGGTGGTCAAAGATGTTTTCCCTAAAAGCATCCCTCGTCCTCTTCTGTTCAAGCATTTTCTTAAGACAAATGTTCTTTTGTGGTGGACAGGGGAATGACTTACCAAGTGCAAGGCCATGCTTCTAGATACCCCACAAGGACGTACAAGAAGTCGCCCCACAAAAAGTTACCACAAGGACTCACACTACTCTTAGTTCTTCCCCTCTAATGACCACAGGCTCAGAGGACAGACACTCTCGAAACAGGAGATTTCCGTAATGTATGAGAGTAAAGGCCTGTCGGTGATCTGGGCCTCCAAGACCCTGAGGATGAATAGTTCACTGATGGAAGTAGCTTTTTCAGGAAGGACACCAAACAGAATGTTATGCAGCTGTCAGTCCACAACAAGTCACTGAGGCAAAACCTCCACCCTCTGCAAGTTCTCCCAAAAGACAGTGCTCAAAGACGTAGTTCGGGCATTGATAGAAAGGAAAAGACAAAGGCTAAGTATCTGCCTAGATTCCAAATATGCTTATCTGGCACTCTAAGCCTATTCAGGGGCTTGAGAAAGAAAATTACTTATAAAGCACAAGCAAGAAATTCTACAGTTTTTGGAGGGAGGCTATCGTCCCAGACAGGTTGCTTTCATCCATTGCAAAAGACACCAAAGAGACATGTCTAAAATTTCCTGTGGAAGCGAAAGGCTGATTATGAAAGCAAAGGACAGCCTTCTAGCCCCCTTAAGGCCCTAGCTGTATTCTCGGTTATTGATAAAGGATTAGAACAAGTCTATACCCCCCAGGAAGAGAAATTGACCTTAGGACAAGAAGGATTTAAATGGGGGCTGTGGCGGCATTTGATAAACAAACGAGTCCTTCCTTAAAAGAAACTATAGCAGGCTGTAGAAATCTTTCTTGAGTCTTTCCATATGGGAAAAGTGCTCCCTAGGGAATTGTCACTTGGATTTTCACAAGTCCAGGACTAGCAGTGACTGACGGGTCTGCTAAGCTTGCTCACATTGTGCCGCAATTACCCTGGCAAGGCCGGGCCGTCACCTTCATTAGATCCTGCACCAAGGAGAGGGACATTCCCTGGAAAGGGTCAGCAATTTGACTTTATCTACATTCCACCATTTGGGGGATTTAGGCAAATATGGGTTGTAATTGCCACTTTTACAGGTGGGCTTGAGGCCTCGCTTGCCCACTCGGCAACACTGTGCAAGTAGTTCAAATTCTTCGTGAAGAAATCATTCCCCAGTGTGGACTATGCTTGGCCCCTCATAGTGACAACAGGCCTTCTCTTATCTCTCAAATAGCTCAGGGGGTGGCAAAGGCTTTAGGAATAAAGTACCACTTTCCATGGAGCATTCAGTCCTCCAGAAAGGCTGAAAGGTCCATCCAGACCCTACAGCTGACTCTGGAAAAACTTTGCCAGGAGACATCTACATCTTGGCTTTAATTATTGCCAATAGCCCTTCTGAGAATTTGAAATACTCAAAAAACCAGACTAAATATAATTCCATTTGAAATGCCATCTAGGAGGCCTTTTCTGTCTTCTGACATGGCAGTGCACCCAGAGGCCACAAGGTTTTTGTAGCACCTTATTCATCTGGGCCAAGTACAACAAGCTCTCCAACTATATGAGAAAAACATCCTGCCAGCACCTCATCTGTGGGAACCACCTAGTGTCTATGATGGACAACAAGTATTACTTAAAATTTGGAAAGAAGTGGCTCTCTCAGACCACTTAAAACGAAAATAGAAGAGCCCCATTTTGGTCATCTTTTCCACACCCACTGTAATAAAGGTGGTGGGTATAGGTAACTGGATCCATTTTTCTAAGATAAAGCCAGCCCTGCCTATTACTACCTGGGGCAAGAGAACTTCCAAAAGAAGAAAACTACTTTGCTGAACCTTTGGAATATCTGTGGCTCCTCTTCAGAAAGCAAGAGTCTAGAAGCACTCTGGATACAGATAATAGAGTCATTCATAATCTCTAATCCATCACAGTGTAAATGGGCACCTGTTTTAGAAAGCATGTTCTTAGTAGGATCCATAATGTGGGTAATCCTGCTGGGGATGTAGCTCTCAGGTGCCTGGTAATGTATCTAATATCTCTCTTTGCCACACTTTCCTCTTCCAGAGAGCTTGTGAACAAAACTCATTGGTAAACATCTTCCAAATAATCGCATAGGGAAATAATCTCTCTAAGTGCTGGATCTGTCATAGTCCACCTGGAAATATTATGACTTTCCCTCAGGATAGCTTGATCTTCTTTAATCTTACCTTCCTAAAATCATTTGGTTCCTCCCTCTCTTGGGACCACTAATGATTATCCTGATCCTACTCACTTGATCACCAAAGTCCTCAACCTAATAGTAAAGTTCGTCCATTCAAGGGTTCAAAAGATTACCCTTCAGACGATGGTCCAGACTGCAGCCCATGACTCTGGCAATGAATTCACTGTTTTCTCTCATCAGACAGGTGCCTCAGTGGTACTACCTATAAATGGCACTACCTAAAAATATCCTATAAAGAATTACAGGGACTATGTCTCTCACAGGGAAAATGGGCTAGATTAGGGATGGGGAAAACTGGACAACTGACTGGGTAGAATGTGTCAAAGATCATAAAAACCCACAGCCAACAGGTTGAGCAAGATGTCTCCCAAGACGAGAAGACATGTGCACAAAACTGGACCCGATATGACTCCAGACCTCCAGCTCTTGGGCACTGTACACAAAACCAATCAGAAAGCGACATCCACAGCCCTTCATTTGAAATTGGTGCCGTTCACAGAACCAATCAGAAGATACTGTTCTCAATCCCAAATTTCCACGTGCACACAACAAATCAAAAGACACTATTTCTGATCCTCCATTTACATATGGTGAGAGGCCAAGAAAGCTTTTCCACAGTACAGTTACCTCTGGAATGAGGTCAAGCTTCTAATAGGACCATTGTTTCCACTTCCAGAATTGTGTGAGGTGGAAGCTAATGGAGGTATTTTGGAAACCAAGGATTTCTTTCCTTTCATTTTAGGGCCACTATAAGCCTTTCACAGTCTGCTCTTGCCCTGTAGTGTACACTCCTTTCCCACCTTCGTAAATTACACTCTTGTGGCCTTTTCTGTTTGTCTTGTCCAATTCTTTCTTCAGGTCAGCAGTTGAATTGTTTCATTTTTAATTACATATTTAATGAGTGCAATACACTGTTTTGATATGAATATAGTGAAATGATTACTATAGTTAAATAATCAATCCATTGTCTCCCATAATTGTGCTTGTGTGTGTGTGTATAAATGTGTTTGTGTGATAAGAGCACATAGAATCTATTCTCTCAGCTAATTTTCAGAGTGGAACACATTATTAGCTACACTATTCATGACATATATTTGATCTCTGGCTTTACTTAGCCTATATAATTATAAGTTTGTACCCTCAAACTTACCTGTTTCCTTGTCTTCCCCTGTCCTGTACCTCGAAACTACCTGTCTACCATTTATTAATATATATTCAGATTTTATTTGGATTCCACATATCTTAAACCGGAATCTTATCTTTGTAAGTGTGATGCTCTGTCTGTATATGAAAGAAATCATGACTTAATCTTGCTATTCTTGTCGAAGAAATTTTCAGGAACTATCACTCTAAAATCTACCCCATAAAATGCCTTTCTTTTCATCACCATTATTATTATCTTTATTATTATTACCATGTTTTTTTCTAATACATAAGGGAGTAGGGACCTTAAAATACCTTTCAAGTTATTTATAAGAATTGTAAATATAAGGGAAGAAAATGTCCCAACAGGAAAGGGAACAAGGGAGGGGGAGGAGGAAAGGAACGGAGGGACAAGAGAAATAAGAAATAGAAGGAAAAATTGGAAACAAAGCTTTAGTAAATAAGGAGGGAGGAAGGGGTGAAGGGAGGGGAATGAGGAAAAAAGAAGCAACAAGATATGTCATGTACAGGTACAAATCCCCTATGATGAATGTTATCACTATGTACATCTAAAATACACCATTAAAATAAAATTTAAAAAAGAATTAATATAGCATCTGACACAGAACAGGTGCAAAACCACTTCTCACTGAAACAGTTTCACTTGTAGTTTGCTTGTCCTGCTTTTCCTGCTCTTGCTATTTTTTTTAACCTACTCCTACCTGCTCTTGATGACTTTTTTCTTATAAAAGAAATAGTGCTGTGCTATTTTGTCAGCTAGTGAAAAAATAGCATGCTATGGGTTCATAAACACTGATTTGAAAGCTCTCTCCAGGGTATTAAGCTTTTATTGACTGGTAGGTCTAAGTTATGGTAAGTTGTGATGGCCTGAAACCATTATGTGTCTCCTGGTCTCATCCTCGTCATCGTTCTGCTTTAGGTTTTCCTTTTTCTTCTCCAAGGTTGTCTTTTATCATCACCTGACAGCAAAATGCAATACACGACAGAGAACAATTCATTTAACACCTGGAGGAAGAGAAAATGAATGATCATTATAAAAGTATAACTCTTTTCAAAGTGTAAAACAAGTTATTTACATATGAAACAAAAATCAGGAGACATTAAAAAATAAGTGGACCTTCCTTTTATATATATATATATGTGTGTGTGTGTGCATGCAGGTGTGTGTCTTTTCAGATGGATAGGAATGTTGTTTCTCTTAGATTTGAATGATTGATGAATTGATGATCAAACATACTAAAAATGGTCATCTAATATCATGATATATATATAGAGAGAGAGAGAAAAAAGAGAAAGAGAGAGAGAGAATAAAATTAGTTATCTCCTGCCCATATTTGTTCTGAATACATGATCTATTCTTCATAATTATTTTCTGGGTCATAGATTCATATCTCAAAATGCTGGACAGATTTTTGTGGGTTAATTTTATTTAACTCTAAATCATAACTTTACATCTCGCTTAAATTGTTAAGTGGATTATTTACCACAAGAGAAGCCAGTTATAAAAATACAAAAATGTCTACAAAGTGTGGAGAACAAGGAATAAATGCTACTTTTAGCACAGCCCCAAATACAGAGTTCCATTTACTTCTGACTAATCCTTAGAAAGCAGGGGGATAGTGGGCTGCTTAGTGGGAAATGATTCTTCCCAAGAGAAATCATTAAGCAAACTGACATGTGAATGTAACTGGAACAGTAAAATGAATACCAAGTTCTTAAAATGTTTTTCTTTGATGGTAAATAAACTTGTGCTCTCAGACCTCTTTTCCTGAAATTTTTATTTATAATTCTTCCACACACCCCGGGAATAATTAGTGTAAAAATGAAAGGTTAAATGATATAATAGTTTATGACAGAAATGTCCATTATCTTAACCTCATAATACGGAAAATGTAGAAAATGCATACGAACTAGAGAAAAAGACTATGTTAATTTTTTATGTACGTCTTGAGTTGGACAAGAAAATATAACCTATAAGAGAGCTGTCTAGTGAGTCTTCAAAGGTCTATTGTGTTTGTTCAAGGGAATTTCCTTTGGCATGTTGTGCAGTTCAGGAGTTCACCTTTATCATGAATAAGTGTAGCACACTGATTCTGTTAGATTTGAATGATCGTGGATCAAACATACTAAAAAGAATCACCTAACCTCACGCGATTTAACAAAAGTAAGAAATTGTTTCATAAATTTTATTTTTTAAATATTTTATTGGTTCATATTCATAATACAGAATATTGGATCTTGTGTTGGTATATAGATAAATAAATATAACATACTTTGATTATTTTCATCCCCCATCACCTCTCTCTCCCTTGGTATTTGAGAATTATTGGTGATCGTTACTTTGTGAGAAATTCACTTTCCTTCCCTGGAAACCTGTGCCATGTCTCTTGGAAAGATAAAACATTTTAAAGCTTTTTCATTTAAACTGTTTTGACAGATAATTAATCTTGACAGCAATTCAAACTCTAATTCCTTCACATAGTACACACAACTTTTTAAAACACCTAATATGTGCAAAAACTGCCTGAAGGGCATATAACAATATACAAAATCTGCACTTTTTGAAAATTGTTTTGGCTGAGCATGCAAACTAAAGCTTGGGACAGACTTAACCCAGTCATATAACAAAATTTACAGAGTTATAAATGGCAGTATACAGATATTGATGGAAGTGTGATGAGAATTTAGAAGAGGACTAGATTAATTCGGGCTGGGAAAAAATGTTCATGGTGCAGAGGGATTTAATTGATATAAAATAAGAATTAAAGAAGAATTAATATTGTGGGGGAGAGTCCAAAAGTAAATAAAAGAGAAGAAATGTGTACGTGGAGGATTTTGTTGTTGTTGTTGTTGTTTTAATTGAAATTCAATGAGAAGGAAGACTGATAGCGTCTTTGCAGTAGAGCTTGAGAGGAATTTTGTCAGGTAAGCTATGAATTTCTGGTTTAAGTATAGAGATTGCAAGTTTTGCTATTCATAACTACACTTAAATAGAATTTGGGTTGACGTGTACATTTTGAAAAGCAGATTTCCTGACAAATGTTTTAAAAAGACTGCAAAATTTTGACTTTGCTGATTGTTTGATTCTTAGCTCACATTAAAATGTATTTGATTTATTTACTGCAAGCTAGGATATATTGGCCAAAGTGCTGAAAAATCTTTGACTAGTTACTATATTGCTTCATTGCTTCAGACTCGATTTTTTTTTTTTTTTTCCGTTGAAATTTACTTCGAACATTCAGGAGCACTGAGATGGTTTGTCTGCAGGAGGAATTAGAACATTTTCCTCACACATTTCACTGCCGATTGCAATGAGTGTCTCAAGATGTGGCTCAGGGTAGGTTATGATCTGTGTAATGGAAATTAACCACCAAAATATTTCAGAAAAAGTTTGGTTGGGTTATCTAAAAAAAAAAAAAATACATGGGTTAAGTGCAACAATTGTACTGGTCTAATTTCACTGAGAAATGATTTCACTGACTTCATATTAGTCACCCACTGTTATCTCTCTTAGCTGTTCCCAAATCACTTCTGGAAGTATAATTGGGAAATCCTGTCTTCTTGCTTTCCAGTTTTTTATAAGCTTCATAACACAGTGATCTGAGTAAAGAATTAAATATTTTTCCAGAATATATGGGGTGTTTGTGTATATACTCTGAAAATATTTAATGAATATTCTATATCTTATAGCATCATAAGCTATGGCCTAAAAGAATGTTCCTATACCTTGTTTTTCCTTATGATGCTATAAACAGGGAACTGTGATATAACTTTTCAAAGGAGCAATGCATATTTTTTAAACATTCTAAGTTTATTGAATTAATTTTCTAGGCAAACTCAACCAAAACAAAGTAATTTTGTAACATACTGTTTCGATATTTCAAAAAACACATGCATCAAATACAAAATAAAATATGAGGAATAATACGTATTTAGCATGAATTTATTTTAAAATTCAGTTAAAAAGAAAACAATGTATACATTAGTTTAAAACACTGAATAATCGACAGTATTCAAAAAGATAAAATATTATCACTAGTCACTTAAACTGTCTTTTAATTAATTATTTTTATCTTAGAATAAGGTAATTCCCAACCTTAGCTGTCATTCCTGCCTCCCCCTGGCTTTTGCCCATTCACACCTACATTTCTTTGTGTTTAATTAGGAAGGAGTTTAGAGCTATTCTATATTCGCCCTAGTCCTTCACATGAATAACCTCTGCTATTTTACCCCATGACAGCGACACATCTGTTACAACTGATGAATCTTTACACTTATTTTTCACTTATTATCATTATTACCCCATAGTCTACAGTAGCCTTCACTTGCTATATCGTATTTGCATCCACAATTGTGCACACTGTTTGTATCATACAGGGTATTTTCACTGCCTTAAAAATCATCTGTGTGCTGCCCACCCATCTTTTGCCCCCCCGAACACTTGTTAGTCTTGATGTTTTGCCTCATATTCAAATCATACCATCTGTAGCTATTTCAGATTGACTTCTTTCCCTTAGTAATATCCATTTATTTGTCTCCATTTCATTTTAGCAAGATAGTTCTTTTTAGGATTGAATAAAATCTGTTGTCCAGATGTACCACCAGTTATTCATTCAGTTTTTCATGGACAGCTTTTTTAATTCCAAATTTGAGCCATTGTGAATAACTTCCATAAACATCTACAGGCAAGATTTTGTAAAATACCAAATGATTCTTTAATTCTGTGATAGTCTTATGTGTATGTTTAAAGAAAACACCAAATCTCTTTAAAAGTCCACACTTTTGCATTCCCACCAGCAATATGAATCATTATTCTTGCTGCTGCACAGTCTAGCTAGCATTTGATGGTGTTAGTGCCTTGGGTTACAGCTATAATAATAATAGGCTGTGGAATCTCATTGTTTTATTACATTTAATAAATTACATATAATATGACCATATCTTAGTTACTCTCTTATCACTGAGAACAATACCTGCCACCGGCAAATTAAAAGAGGAGAGGTTTATTTTGGTTCCAAGGCAGGGTGGCATGGCAAAGGGGCATGGAAATGAGAAAGAGCCAATGGCTGGCACTGGGAAATAGAGCAAGATCAAGGGAGATACACCCTTCCAGGCCACTACCAGTGACCCACCTCCTCCAAAGAGGCTTGACTCCCAACACCACACCTAGCTATGAGCTCATCAGTGGGCTAATCACTGATGGATATCACACTGCTGCGAACAAACCCCACCTAGGAGCCTAGGGGCCTATGAGGGCTTGTGAGGGACATTGGAATATAAACCATAAGCTTCCTCTTTCCAAATGCTTATCTATATGTATACCTTCTTTGACAAGGTATCTGTTAAAGTCCTTCCTTCATTTACAAAAAGTAGGTCTTTGTTTTGAGGTTGTTTTACAGTTGGGATAGCAGTATTTATCATATGTCTCTTTTGTTAATATATACGTTCTGATTATTTTTCTTCCAGTTTGTAGCTTATTATCTCATTTCATCAGTGGTGTCTTTTGCAAAGTAGAAATCTTTAATTGTCATGAAGTCCAGTTTATTAATTTTTTTCTTTCATGGATCATTCCTTTGGTGTCACATTTGAATTCATTGACCAAGCCAACTTCCTCGAGTTATCTCTTATTTTTATAACTTTATCTCTTAATTTGGATCTGTGATTCATTTCCACTAAATAATTATTGTGAAGGGATTCAGTTCTTTGTCGGGATGATTTGTGTTTTTTTACATATGGAAAGCTAGTTGTTCAAGCACCATTTAATGAAAAGGATTGTGCATTGCTCTTTGCATTGTTGTGTTTGTCAAAGATCAATTGACCATCATCTCATCGGTTACAGATTGTGGAATCATTTCTCTGTTACATTAATCTGCTTCTCTAGTCTTGCATCAAAACTATACTGTTTGGATTACTGCAGCTTCATAGTAAATCCTGAAGTCAGCTACTGTCAGTCCTTCAACTTTGTTGTTTTCTTTCAATGCTGTTTCTTTTACTGTTCACATACGATTTAGAATCACTTTTTTTTTTTTTTACATCTACCAAATAACCTCCTGAGATTTTTAATTCAGATTGCATTGGATCTGTAGGTCTATCCAGGAGCAATTTACACTTTAGTAGTATTGAGTTTTCCTGGCTGTAAGCATGGAATATTTCTCCATTTAACTTTGTAGATTTTCTCATGCAAATCTTCTACATATTTTTCTACATTTCTATTTATTTATTTCATTTTATAAAAGACGATTTAGATGGCATCGTTTTTAACTGCAAATTACATAAGCTCTTTGATGACGTATAGGAAAATGATTATCATAAGTCAATTTTATATTCTGTAACTACGATAGTTGTGTTACATCTCAAGATGTGAGCTGCTGCCCTGATAGAAAATGCAGCTCCAGGAGATTGTAAACCCAGCTATAGTAAAGAATTAAAGAAACCAAGTTTAAACTAAGAGAAGACAGTTTAAAAGTGGTGAAAAAGGGGGACAAGGGAGATGATAGATAGCTGCTCCACAAGTAGGGAGCTTTCAAAAGCGAAATACTCACAAATTTCTTGTCTCTGACTCCTTTTATTGAGATCCTTGTCCCGCGTAGCCTCCTGGAATCTGACTGGCTGTCTGGCTTGTCCTTCATCTTCTCCCTGGTTTGTCTTTCTGTTTAACCTTGCATTTTTTTTCTGATTGTGCAACCCCTCCCTGTTCTTCATCATGGGTGGGGGCCTTAAAAACAGGCTGCTTGGATTTGAGGATTAAATCAAGGGGAAGTTTCTCATTCTTATGTTAATTTCACTCTCTGGGGCCTTCCTTTAATTAATTCCTCTGCCTTTGTCTCTTTAACCGTTGGAATCTAGCTGCCTTTATGTTCTTACCTATTGGATTATAGCTGTCTCTGCCCTTCAGAGTCTGGCTGGAGAGGTCAAAGTTGCCTATTCATTTTTAATAATGTCCAGTGAGGCCTTTACCCTACCTATGGGGACCCCTGTCCCTACATTCCTTATTTGTTCCAGGAGTTTCATTGTTATTGCTTTCCCCCATTACAGTAGAGTGGGCCAGAAATAGTCCAGGTTCTCGTGTATGATGGGGAAAGAATTCCAAGCGTACACTCCATAGTAGGGAGAAGGTTGCTGCATTTATTGGAGATCTCTGGTAGAGTAGCAGCCAGGATGAGGGAAAGGGAAAAGGGTAGGAAGGGCAAGAAGGGTAGGAGCAAAAAGCAAAAGGGCCGAAAGGCACGTTCAAGTGAAAGGTGGAAAGGGCCTAACACATGTCCACTAACTCAGGCTCCTTGAATTTAAAGGGTAACTATCTCTGACTTCTAGACGCCTCCCACTGAGTTTCTCACTGGTGTCAGAACCCTGCCCCCCAAGAAGGGTGATTATGTAGGCTTTTAGTTATTATGTTTTGTTCCTCTTTTAGGAAGATGGAAGCCTGGATAATCCTGAAGCCGTTTATATTTATAGTTGAGCTTTTGGGGAAGGAAGTGGCTCACTCAGCTCCTTTGTTTCTAACTGTACTACCCCTAGTTCTTCTAGATTTTATACATAGTGATCATGTCATAGTTTTATTATTACCATTCAAATCAATCCATTTTATTTTCCTTGCTTGTTTTTTTGGCATTAATTTGTAATTCCAGTATGATACCACAAAAAGTGGTTCAGGAGACTATCTTAGACTTGTTTTTGATCTTAGCAGGAATGATTCTAGCTTCCCACCACTAACGCTATGTGAGCTAGATATTTTCTGCAGATATACTTCATTAAGTTGAGGACATTTCCCTTTATCTCTGTGAGATTTTTGCTATCATGACTGATTTGAAATTTTGTCAAATGTTTTCAGCAGCCATTGAGAGGACAAGATGGATTTTCTTGTTTAGCTTGTTGATGTGATGAGTTACATTAGTTGATTTTTGTAAACCGGGATAATTCCCATGGCTTCATGCAGTATACCTCTTTAAATGTCTGTTGAATTTGATTTCTACAGTTTTGTTGAAGATTTTTGCAACTATATTTGTCAAAATCTGTCAGTTTGTAGTTTTATGGTTTTGTTTGGTTTTTCTATTGGGTAATACTGGCTTCATAGAATAAGTTAGGAATTATTTCCTCTACTGTCTTCTTAAAGATCATGGGGAATTCATATAATGTATTACCTAAATGTTTGTTGGAACGTATCAGTAAATCTTTATTTTATTGGTTTATTTTATGGGCACTTTTTATTTTGGAATTGGTTCAAAATCTACATAAATCTATTCAGATTAGTTTTGTGTAATTTTTGGCAGATTTTTATATTTTAAGGAAATGGTCCATATGCTATTTATTTTTGCTTATTTGGACTTACTTCTGTTTGCTTTGCTTGTGTTATAGACAGCTACATTAGGTAGAAATTAATATATAGTCAGAGAGGGATTGGAACTTGGAGGAAGTTGGTATAGAAGATGAAACACAAGATTGAGCCTGGAGGTGAATTTGAAGAGAGTCAAGCCCCAAGATGGAGACACAATAGCTAGGCCTGCAGACCTCCCTAGACATAAACAGCAATTTGAGATTATATTGTAATTAGCATCAGCTGATCCAGTGAGTCCAGATAGGCATCAGATGAATAGGTGGGTGGCCAGGCATCTGAGCCTCTCCTTTTCCAAGAATGTCTTTCTTCCTTCAATTTCTTGCTGCCTGACTTGTTTCCCTAGTAGATCAATATTAACTTTAAACCCTATAGGTTGATCGTAATTTGATCCATATTGTACCAATGTTGTGCTTTCTCTCTGTAGAATACTCTTGACAAAAATCCTCAGCAGTAACCCACTTTTGGGACCTCTTCTGTCTCTCAGAGCTTTCTCTCAATAAACCTTTCCTACTCTTAACCTCCATGGTCCTGGAAATTCATCTTTCAATATTCAGGGGGGCAGATCTGAGCAGATCTGATATTTAAACAGGTTGGGCATTATTTTCCTCATCACATTAGCTCTTAAGGTAGAAGCTGAGATTACTGATTTTAGCTATTTTTCTTCTCTATTATATGCACTTCCTATCAATCATTGTTCTTGATGCATCACATAAATATTGACAACTGAAGTATCCTCTTTTTAGTTTAAAAATGTTTAAATTCTTCCTTTTGAGATTTCACCTTGATTCATAGGTTGTTTAAAAATATAAGCATGTTGTTTAATTTCTACATGCTTTGGGATATTTTAGTTATCCTGTTAAAATGTTGATTTTTAGCATTTTCTACTATGGTCCAGAGCAGACTTCATATGATTTTTTAGTCTTTTAAATTCTGTGTGTGTGTGTGTGTGTGTGTGTGTGTGTGTGTGTGTGTGTTTGTGTGTGAATGCTAGGGATTGAACCCAGGGATTTTTCACTAAATACATCCTTAGCCTTTTTTAAAATTTAATCTTCATAAAGGATCTCACTAAGTCACTAAATTGCCCAGGCAGTTATAAGTTTCCTGCCTCAGTGTCAAAGAACACAGAGACCCCAGGCATGCACGTGTACCATGGCTACCTTGTCCTGTTAGGTTTCTATTTTATGGCCCCAAAGGCAGTCTCTCTTGGTACTGAAATTGAGAAGTTGAAATAGATCTTGTAATGATCAGCTATTTTTCCAGCTCCAATAGAGCGATTTTCAGCGCTATTTTCTGGCAGAAGCTACATGTACACATTTCCCATCTTTTGTTGTTCCTTATACCCCCGTTACATGACACACTTCTGTGCATTTGAGGAGGCTGGATTAGTTGTCCTCTCGATTGGGCCAAATTGTGAATAAATTCTTTTTTATTCCATTTTTATGGGCCCGTCTCGTGTTCTTGATGGTGGGCCAGAGCACAAATAAAGGTGGTCTGAGGTAAGATTCAGGACTCTGGCTGGCCTTTCCCTTAGAAGTAACACACCTACTTTTCGGGAGAAAACAGAAATACAGACTTATGCTTATTTTTTGAAAAGGAATCTTGTGTTTTTATTTGTTGCTCAGAAGTAAATTTTAATGTATGATTCAATCTTTTTTTTCAATGACTTTGCTCACATTAAATGCAACTGAATTCTCTGTTTTTATTAGCTCATGTTTGCTGTTCATAATATTTAAATTGCTCATGTGGAACATGTCTTTGGTCCTTTTTTTGTAATCCCCTTTCCTTTGCTCCTGTCCCCTCCCTCCCTCTCTTGATCTTCTTCTCATTTGAGAAAGATCTAGCTCCCTACTTACTATCATCTGTCTTTCATTTTGCTCTTTATTTATATTTTGTGTTTCTTATATAAGAGAAATTATGCAACTTTTAAACTTGTGTGTCTGATTTATTTCACTTAACATTACGGTCTCAAGGTGCATCCACTTTCCTACAAATATCTCAAATTTATCCTACTTTATTTCAGAGTAGTACTCCACTGTGTGTAAACACCATGTTTTATTTACCATGTTTATCTGTTGATGGAAATACAGTTGCATCTAAAATTTAGCTATTATGAATTCTACTATAAACATGGTCTTTTTTAAAGATAAGCTGTAAAGCAGTTTATATATAATTAGAGAATCAAACCATGTGTATGTCAATGAATGTATCAAATACTCTGCTGTATTTTCGTTCTTGTCTCCATCTTCTGACCCTGATTACAGAAAGTGGGAGTCAAAGTAAGCTCCTAAAAATATTCAGTGTAAATATGCTCATTTTCAGTAGATGTAATATTAGTGGGCACTGGAATTTGCTTGGAAGTACATCCTATTTGAGTTGTAACAAAAACATTAAAAATAAAAGTCCAATTTACAGATTTAATCGTTTTAAAAGAAAACACATATGTAGGTTTGGATTGTTATTGATATATAGGAATTTAACTTCATAATGTGAGAAATAAACTGAAGTATTTTGTTTTTTAAATATTGCTATTAATTTACTTCTAACTTGTTTGTGTCGTTATTTTCAAATTTATTACTTAGTTGCTTGGCAAATGAATAAGATATCACATAAGCAATTGAAAAATGAATTATTCCCTGAAGAATTTGCATATAAACCAACAATTTAGTAAAATGTCAGCAGTGAAATTTTGCAGGTTGGAAATGAACATTTTTACATACAGTGCACGTACACGGTTGTACAATATTCCAGGGAGAAGAAGAAGAAAGAAAAATAGAAAGACAAGGCAAGAAAAGAGATGAAAAAAAGGAACGGAAAAGAAAGGATAGGGGAAAGAAATGGATGAATGGTTTTTGAGTGGTCTCATATTTAGATAAGAGATGTCATCAACCAAAGTCATGTCCTCTGATATACGCATGATCGCTTGTCATAATACTCCATTTTATTCTTTCCTCCAATTTCTTTCTGTAATCAATGTGCCCTTTGGGTACTTTCTTGAGATTTCTCTCAAGCTCTAAAATAGTGTGATAAAAGCTCTCAAAATATTTATTAATAGATTTCTACAATGATGTTAATTAGTTTGATTTAGTTAAAATATCCCTGTCAGTTTGATGGACCTAAAATATTTAAAACAATTCTTTCAAAATGGTTGCTGTGATAATTATAATTGGACATGGCAGCTATCGGTGTAATCATGATTCTATGGGGACTTGTTGACTTTGATTCTTGCTTGATAGACACTGTACAATTAATAGAAGTGATTTATTGTCAACACTGTATAGGGACTATCCACAAACATTTAATAATGAGGTGAATATGACAGACTAAATTTTGCAATTATTTTGTTTTACTGATTGTTTTCTTGCGTCCCATAGAAGTTATTTCAATAACCCTTTTCATTTTAAGGCAAGCAAATTTTATGAGCAACTATAGTTATATAAAAATAAGATGGGGGGCTAATAAAAGACAACGATTTTTCCATCCAAAATTCTTTGAGAAAATTCAACAGAAGGCACACAGACGTGTGAAGAACTCTGTCAGCATTTATAAAGCAAATGTCCATTGCAAACTGCTGACACATGAGGTGGACAAAAAGAGATCTCACGGACATCACAATAGACAAATGTGATATACCACAGTTTCACTAAATGTTCTATTTGTTGACATCATACTGAGTGAAAAGTAAAGAATACCTTACGTGGAAAATAAAATATGAATCTAGATGTACCAGTGTAAAACTGTGGTTTAGTACCTTATGGTTAAATTTTCTACATAATAATTACTTGAATTTGTGTCATTTTTAACTACATTTAGAACATTTTTCTATATTTGGCTAAATTCTCTACATGTGTAAAATCGAATGATTTTGGTAAATTAACATTAACGATAAGCCTCATTATTAGAAAGATAGAATATTTTATAAACTGGTATGGATAAGTGTGGCACACTTAGAATTTTGTTGTCTCAGAATAGTATTTTAGCACAAAGGGATACAGGCCATCTCAGTTAAATTCTACAATCTCCTTATCCATGTTTAAGTGACATTGACTCTTATAATACATAATTAAATTCTTTCTATAGTGACCTTTCACAAGAGACTTGTGGCTTTCTGTAAGTGATGCACTTAGACTGTACATTTAGAAAACAGCCTTACATTGCATTGCTTATAAAGATAGAAGGGTAATGGCAACTACGACTTCAGTTTTAATAATCACTATACTAACAAATACTTTGATTCATATTAAGTGGTCTACATAAAAAATGCTCTGCATTAGTTGCAATAAATCTCTGGAGGTACAATAGACACATGAAAAGTTTTAATGAATGAATCAAAACTAAAGGGAAATGAACTGAATGTAATTATGTATTCATAGTTGAAAATCCTAAAGTAGAATTTAACAAAATTTTACTTTACCTAACTTCAATAAATAACAATTTTATACCCTGTTTTGTTATTTTCTCTAACTTTTTTTAATTTAAAATGCCCAAGTACTAGGAATATAAATGTTTAATTTGTTACATCTAATTGCAAATGCAAATATCTGTCATCCCTTGGAATCAAACTATCTGGTTATTCTTTGAGGTTTTGTTTTGTTTTGTTTTGTTACTTTTAATAAAGGAGCAAAGCCATCTCATCTGAATTATTTGACTCAATTTGCAAACTCCCATTTCAGAGAAGAAGGATAATAGGGCTATTCCCCTTGAATGATTTCACCACTTCACTCATGTCTAAAGTATTTTTATAGCTTGGCAATGGTCCAGAAATCTAACAGTAGGGATACTGACAAAACTCATGGTATGTTCCGAATTGCCTGGCTGCCTTCAAACCTTTAAAACTCAACAGAAAAGTGTGTTGAGCATGTGGAAGAAATAGTGGTGTTTTGAGTTATCCAGCCACTCATTGTTTCCTATGTTCTGCTTCCAATAAGACCAGGAAGTTCTCTCAGCACTTTGAAGTGTTATTTAAAAAAGAATATGTTATACAAAGTGCCAGAGTGTAAATTTCTAAATCATCATGGAAAATAATAAACTGAAATTGTATATTTTGATACATGCAAGGAAAGATATTTGAGATTGCTTTAAAATTTCCACAGCAGCAAACTACATAAAAAGTTTCAAATCTATGAGGAGCATGCTGAGTCTATGCATGTATTCTCTTATGAAATAGTCACAGTAACATTATGTAGGTTAGAAGTTACTATATAATAATTTAGGATATATAAATATGACGTAAAAAGAGGTAAAATAAATTATTATTTAAAATAAAATATATATTGTAGCTAAAGAAATAGACAAGGAAAACTTAATAATCCAATAACCTACGGTTGCAGACATACTAATCAGGGGAGCAAATATTTGAGCTGAAGCAGCCTGATTCCAAAGTCTGCACTTGTAGTCACTGCATTATATAACTTTCATTTTGTAACTCATTAAGTGATTAATTAGCAAAATAGTCTTCTATATTTTTAGATGACTATCCTAATTTCGGATTACAGTGGTTTTATGTATTCTTTATGTCTGTTC
The DNA here is from genome assembly GCA_004026905.1 of Hystrix cristata. Classification (NCBI taxonomy): domain Eukaryota; kingdom Metazoa; phylum Chordata; class Mammalia; order Rodentia; family Hystricidae; genus Hystrix; species Hystrix cristata. Next base: position 20,533 of record PVJO010006830.1, read on the forward strand.
TCTTTCCTTTTTATTTTTCACTTATTTATTTATTCACTCGTTCCATTAGTGTGTGTTTAAAGTACATAATGGTTACATTCCTTGCTTTGAGTTGGTACGTGTACATAACACATCTTGACTCTTTTTTTATTCCCCCTTCCCTCCCCCACTCCATCTCTTTATCCCCTTCCCACAGGACAGAGATTAGTCTCCCTGCTTTCTATTATCTCTCTTTTATTTTACTTGTCATAATTTGGGTTTCTCATATAAGAGAAACCATCTGATATTTAAGCTTGTGTGTCTGATTTATGTCTCTTATGATCATGGTCTCAAGAAGCATCCATTTTCCTGCAAACAGCTCATGTTTATCTTTCTTTACGTCTGAGTAGTACTCCACTGAGTACAAACAACACATTTTCTTTATCCATTTGTCTTTTGGTGGGCATGTTCACTGCTGCCAAGATTTAGCTGTTATGAATTGTGCTGTTACAAACATGAGTATGTATCTGTCACTATAGTGTGATGTAGTTAACCTTTCTGGGAAGAAAATCTAGAAAGAGAATGACCAAGTCAGTGGAATTTGTACTTTTAGTTTTTTTGAAGAATCTCCATATTGACGTCCATACAAGTTATACTAGCTTACATTCCCACCAACAATGTAGAAGGGTTCCTTTCCCCCCGAAGCATTTGTTATTACTTGATTTCTTGATGGTGGCCATTCTCTCTGGGGTAAGATGGAATCTCAGTGTTGTTTTAATTTACATTTCTTTCTTGGCCGGCAATGTTGAACATTTCTTCATGTGTTCATTGGCCACGTGTACTTCTTCTGTGATGTGTTTGTTCATTTCACTTGCCCATTTTTTTGATTGGATCTTTTGTTTGGGGTGGTCTTATTGGGTGGTTTAACTTTTTGAATTTTTTTTATATATTGTAGATATTGTTCTTCTGACTGAGGACTGGCTGGCAAATGTTTTCCCTTTCTGCAGACTGTCTTCTCACTCTGCTGGTTGTTTCCTTGGCTACGCTGAAGCTCTTTGATCCAATGTGATGCCATTTGTTACTGCACGGTGCTGTGTATTTTGCAACTGGGCTTCTGTTCGGAAAGGCCTTCCCTGTGCCCATGTCTTTAAGAGTTTTACTTATTTTACCTCCCAGCAGATTAAGTGTTTCTGTTTTCACGTTCAGGTTTTTTTTTTTTTTTTTTTTGTGGTGCCAGGGATCGAACTCAGGGCCTTGTGCTTGCAAGGCAAGCACTCTAATCACTGAGCTAAATCCCCAGCCACGTTCAGTTCTTTGATCCATTTTCATTTTAGTTTAGTATATTGTGAGCGATATGGGTTGAGATCTTCTGCATGTGGATATCCAGTTTTCCCAGCACTATTAATTAAAGAGGCTATTTTTATTCCCAGTGTGTTTTGGCCCTTTTATCAAAGATCAAGTGCTCCACTTTGCTTGGGGCTATTTCACATCCTCTGTCTTCTTCCATTGGTGCATGTGTCTGTTTTTGTGCCACTACCATGCTGTTTTTATCACTGTAGCTTTGTGCTGTAACTCCAGTTTCCTGGCTGTGCTGCCTCTGCTTTGTTCTTCTTGAGAAGTAGTTGTATGGCCAAGGTACACATAGGTAACTATTCCCTTTATACAGTCTTGCTGAAGGTTTTCTACATGTGATTAATCAAATCATCCTTAAATCTAGCTTTGCTTGGGGCATGAGACAAAACAGTAATCTGGCTAGTCCCATTAGAAAAAAATTTGTTCAATAGAAATAACTATTTCAAAAAAGGTTTTGTGTTTCAACTTTTCATTTAAAATATTTGTACCGGGTTGGGGATTTAGCTCAGTGGTAGGGTGCTTGCCTAGCAAGCACAAGGCCCTGAGTTCAAGCCCCGGCACTCCCCAATAAATAAAATAAAATATTTGTACCATTATGGTTATACCATTAAATGAACTTCACCGAGCTCACCCAAATCCTGAATTTAAACATTCAAGTTAATTTTCCAAGTAATTCTCATTTGATGAGCACTAGAATGTCTTTTTACCAAATGGAGACTACATTTGAAGTTATGTGCATTTGTCTGCAGTAGAATAATTTTATATCCTGTATTTTATATTTACCTGGAAATCTGATTTGTGTTGTTTTTAAATCTTAGTTCTGAATTCCTGTGATTATTTGACCGTGGAGTTCTTTTTTGCTTTGTTTTTTGTTTTGTTTTGTTTTGCTTTTTCTGGAGCTGGGGATCGAACTCAGGGCCTTGCATTTGAACTGAATCCCCAACCCCAAGTTTTGCTTTTATATTCATGACATCTGCTGTAAATAGTGGCATTGAGACCTGAAAGCTATCATAACATTTTGGGTTGGTTTTAAAAGTTATATTGTAATTATCACAGGCCTCAAAATTCAAGTGAGATAATAATAAACATATGGCTTCAAAATAGGTATTAAAATGACAGTAACTTTCTTGAAGATGGGAAAGAAATGTTTCCAGAAATACTATCTTATGTTAAATTTAGAAAGTGTTGAAACTTGAAGAATATGTCAGCTTTAAGACTGAGGTGGAAGTATTATCTGAAAGTACACAAAATTTACAATTTTACATACTTAACAGGACTCAAAATGTTATTCCCCTCTTTTAAATAGTCTTGCTACAAGTGTAAGAATCTTTGCATGTTAACTGAATTTTTAAAGAATATTTTGAAGTGATGAAATTTATATTAATATCTCTTTATTAAATATAATGTGGAAGTTTTCAAGTAGACATTAGACATTACATTATTTAGGGTTAGAATGTATGGGTCACATACCAGTTTTTAAAAGTTCTGTCAGCAGGAATTCAGCAGGAAACAAATTACTGAATCCCTTTCAATTTAAATTTTTTAGCTGCCAAATTAGAGACCTAACTGATACACATATATTCTAAATACTAAAAACTGCTGTTTAGCCTAAATGTACTGATCAGAAAAAGATGAGCAGAATATATTATAAACATGAAAAAAATTACAGAGTTACTTTAGTTTCAGACCATAGAAACAGTTAATATTGCAATAAAGTGAGCCACGCATTATTTCTGCTTTTCTGACGCATATAAAATTGTCTGTACCCTATACTTCGTTAAGTATACAATGGTGTTATGTCTAAAAATGCACATTTTTAAATTAAAAATAGTTTATTGCTAAACTAAAAAATATGAGCTCTTATCCAAGCCTTCAACGAGGAAAAGTCTAGTAGGTTCTGAGTTTTGACTCAGTGCAGAGGAGGCTCTTGTCCGACTAGGATCGCGAGTGATGGACGTTTGGGTGGCTGCGTCCATTTCTCACAATTAGACCAGGCAGCACGCTGCATCATTTGACTTGTCCTTTCACAAAAGAATCCTCTGTAGCATGTAATGCTGTGTGACAGCATTTTATCGACAGAATTTCCTTCAGAATTGCAGTCTGTTTTCTCAACCTCTGCAGTTGTTCTAGCAATTAAGTTTCTATAATATTTGAAATCCCTTGCTGTCATTTGAATGTTTATAGCATGTTCATCAGTAGATTCCATTTCAAGAAACTACTTTCTTTGCTCATTGCTGAGAAGCAGTCCCTCATATTAAGGTTTTCCTGCAAGACTTTCACAATATAATCACATGCTGGGGTTCCCTTGTCATTTTAGTTCTCTTGTTATTTCCACATATCTTCAGTGGCTTCATCCCTGCAAACTTGAACCCATCAAAGTTGTCCATGAGGGATGGAAACATTTTTTTCCCAAACTGCTGGTAACAGTAATACTTTGACTTCCTTCCACAGATCAAAATGTTTTTAATGGCGTCTAGACTTCCAAATCCTTTCCCCGAGTTTTCAATTTACTTAGCTCAAATCCATCAGAGGAAACATCATCTATGGCAGCTAAAACCCTACTAAATGTATTTTTCAAATAGTAAGACTTGCATTTTTTAATGATTGCTTAATCCAGTGGCCGCAGAGTGTATATTGTTTTTGGCAGGCGTGAAAACAGCTTCATCTCAGTGTATATACATGTCAGAACTCTAGAATCACCAGATGCATTATCACTGAGAAGTCATATTTTGAAAATTTTTCTTTTTTTCTGAGCAGTAGTGCTCAACAATGAGCTAAAATTGGAAAACCATATTGTAAACATGTGTGTTGTTATACCTACTTTGTTTTTCTGTTTATGTAGAATAGGTTATGTGGATTTAGTATAATTCTTAAGGGCTCTAGCATTTCCCATCATAAATAAGTATTGTTTTCAACTTAAAGACACCAGTGGCATTTACCCTCTATTTAAAATGTCAGCCTGATTTTGAAACTTTAAAGCCAGGCACTGGTTTCTTTTCTCTAGCTATGAAGATTTTAGATGATATCTTCTTGCAGTATAAGACTCTTTCATCTACATTGAAAAAGCTGTTTTTTATTGTTGCCACGTGCATCAACTGTATTAACTAGGTCTCCTGGATTACTTACTACAGCTCCTGTAGCAGCTCTTGTGCCTTCTTACAATTTTATGTCCTGGAGACTGCTTCTTTCCTTAAACCTTCAGAAGCAACCCTACTGGCCTCAAACTTTCCTTCTGCAGCTCTCTCTTGGCCTTCATGGAACTGAAAAGAAATAGGGCCCTTCCGTGGATTTGTCTTTGTTTAAAATGGCATCATGGCTGGTTTTAGTTTCTGTCCAGATCACTCAAATTTTCTCTATGTCAGGAATAAACCTGGTTCACTTTCCTATCATTTGTGTATTCACAGAATTAACATTTTTAATACCTTTGAAGAACCTTTGCATTTGCATTCACGACTTAGCTAACCTATTGGTGAAGATGTCCACTTTTGAGGCTGTCTTGGCTTTTGATGTGGCTTCATTATCACGTCTACTATCGATATACAGCTACTGGACTTCTTTCACCTGAACTCTTAGAAGTGATTGTAAGATTATTAGTTAGCCTAATTTCAATATTTTTGTGTCTTAGGATACAGAAAGACCTGAAAGGGAGAAGAGAGACATGAGGAGAGTTGTTCCATGAAAACTTAGAACACAGACACATTTATCCAGCAAGTTTGCCATTTTTTAACTTGGAAAAAGTAATTCAACAGAATAAAAAAATATTAAAAACAAAAAACAAAAAAATATAAAAATAAATGGTGAACTTTTATGACATCCCAGGACAATGACAAGAGTACTGTCAAAGATCACTGATCACAGATTATGACAGATACAATTATAATAGTAAGAGTGAAAAAAATGAAATACAGAGATAATTACCAAAATGTGACACAGAAATGTAAAGTGAGCACATGTTGGTATAAAAAGGGCAATACTAAGTTTTTGGTTTTCTGTTTTTTGTTTTTTTTACTCACTTTTGTGACATGGTTGTCGCAAACCTTTGAATGTAAAAAAATATGTCTGTGAAGTACAATAAAATGAAGTATGTCTGTATATGAATATGAGCTCATATTCAAAAATATGGTGTGTATGTACATTAAAGGTAAAATATGTGTAAGTATATGGACATTTAAGGTAAAACATTGAAATCACTAATTTTAAAAGAGAAGTTGTTATGTTAACATATGACAAAGTAATTTAGAGTGCAGGAAGTTACTGGAAACAAGAGGATTATTACATAGTGATAAAATGATCAACCCACTGGTAAGAACTAACAATCCTCTCTCTCTCTCTCTCTTTTTTTTTTTCCAAAATGCAATTTAATTATGAATTCTAAATTGGGGCATTTTTTTCTCACTGCTTTAAATATGCTTCCCCATTGCCTCCCACACTGCATTATTTCTGACAAGAATCAGGAGTCTTTCTTATCATTTCCCCCAGCGTGTTAGGTCTTTTATCTCTGGCCACTTTCATGATTTTCTTCTCTACATTTTGTTTTAAGAAACTGACAGAATTAAGGAACCTGTTGAGGTGTCATTTTATCGTAATTACTCTGGAATTTTCTGCATACCTAGGATATGGAGATGTCCTTCCTGGAAAATTTTTGGCAATTCTTCTTGAAATAAAGTGTTTCTCATTTTTCTTACTTCTCTCTTTTTGTACAGTTAAAAGTGTCTTAGACTTGAAGTTACTGATAACTGTACAAATTCAGAAATCTTCACTCCTGAATTCATTTCTTGGATTTCAATTTGCTTTTTTTTTATAGTCTTTAGTTTTTTGCAGATATTCCTTGCCCACATGTTCATTCATTATTTTCATCGTTTTCTTCAATTTGCGATCTGCTGATTTCGGTATCTTGGTAATCCACTGCTTTGCATTTATTCTTTTTGATCATACATTCTATTTTCTTATTTTTTTGTATGTATTATAAGTTTTTTAATATATGTCACAAATTGTGAACAGGACATCAGCGAAAATTAATACAGTGTTTTACTTTGTTAGAAAAACATGTTTCCTTTTGTGTCTCAGGGCTAAAGTGAAGATCTTCACACTTCACTGCTTATTTGAAAGCGGTCCAGAGGATTCAGTTTTGGAGCTTCCTGCCATGTTGCTGCTACAATTGCCAGAGTGTCTTTGATTTTATCAAAAGAGAAATGAGAGCCAAGAATAATTTGCACCTTTAATCACTTTTAGACTCATTAATAGCATGGCCTCAAATTTAAAATGCTGTACTTTTTAAATACACGAACAATCTTGTAATCCTTTCTGAGTTCCAAGACCAATTTAATTAACTGAATATTAAAAATGGAAAAAAATAGAGAGAGAGGGATTGCTTAAAGTTGGTGAAAACTTCTAAAATAATTAGCAAAAACCAGTGCAATCATTCTTATCTCTAACAGTTTCTATCTAACTATATATTTTTAAATGTGTTTTATTAATAGTGGTTTCCATGGTACTATGGTAATCTGTAATAGAATTTAGAGTTAGGTTAATATGAATTATAGATAGATATCCCTCTGAGTAAATGTAAAAGAAATTGCATTTTTGTAAAATTTCTGTTTTATAAGGTATAATATCTCATTATACTTCTCTAGAAAGTGACAGTTTATATTTTAAATGCTTAGGAAATAATCACTGATCATTTTTTCTGCTGAATTTTGCTTCTTGCTAAAAACTTACACATTTTTGTTGGAAATCCAGTTGTGTCTGGTACTGTGTTTCTGTCAATTCCTCATTTTGTTTTTCATAGACAATGTTTAATTTCCTCGCGTAAAGTAATTAAACTTAAAGATTCATGAACCCCACAGTTTTCAGCTTAAAGACAAAATTTACTTATAAAAATTAATAATGCTATGTCATAAAGATGGTCTTATCCTCATTGATTCCATAAATCTAGCTATATAGAAATAGATAAAAATCTAGGCAGAGTAGTTTACATTGTGAAAAATACTATTAAATTTTAGCAAACATTTATTACTGAAAATTGATATATTTTATGTAATTTGTCTGTACAAAACCATGTTTGGCCAATATGTAAGGTGTGACCAAAATATATAGTGAATGTTTAATTTTTCAAAAAGGTTATTACAGTAAAACATATTGCCATTAACTCCTCTTAACATAACATCTGTGTGTCAAACACATTTATCGCATCATTCTTACACTTTCTGAAGCAGTTGAAAGGGTCCTTTTTCTTGATTGTCTTTAGGAAGTGTGATTTTAAAAATGGTGAATGTTTTTGCCGTGTGCCATCCAGTGGAAAGGCAGGCTCATACAGGTGTGACCTTATCCACCTCATTCACTGGATCTGGGGCAATGCAGCTTCCGGCTTTTCCTCAAAGTCAAAATGACCATGAAAGGCAAACGTTTTGAGCTCATTCAGGACCTCAAAGAAGCTGTGATAGTCCAATTAAAGACACTCACAGAAGAGGACTTCCAGAACGGCTTCAGAAAGTGGCAAGAATATGGGATAAGTGTGTTTGAAGCAAGGGGGTATATTTTGAAAGCGATTAATGCCAATGTGTCTTTTACTATAATAATTTTAAGAATGAAAACATTTACTATGTTTTTCAGTTGCATACAGTACAATGAAACATATTACTATTTTGGAGAACCTGATGTTATAGTTTAAGAAAATTGAGTTCAAAATCGAGCTCTGTGTGAATTAAGTGACTTCCATTCCTGTACATCAAAGAATTTTCTTACCACATTGAGGAATACAAAATTTTAAATGCACAGTTTTTACTCCTGCATCATTTTCTTGTCTGCCTCTCAGCTTCCTCCTGACAAGTCTAGAAGTATTTAACCATCCGCCAGTTTCCTGTGGATTAATCAGTAGGTGGGTCTACACTGTTCTATCAACCACACTCAGGTGGCGAATTTTCTGTCTTAGAAAAAATGGTGTGATGTTCATTTAAGAACGAACAATGTCTCTAGTCACCATTAGGCATCTGAGCTGCTTACCTGACATAGCGATTCATTTATTCTGGTTCTTCCACTCACCTGCAGGTTCTTGTACTCTGCAATAGTCATGTCTGGGAATATGTTTTCAATAAGTGACCAGAGAAAATTAAAAAAAAAAATAAAAACAAACAGAAAAGGGGCTTTCGGGTCTGCCTGTGAATCAAACTATTTGAGTGCTTCCTCTGTCCCTTTTAAGTGTACTCCTATTTGTTGGATGTATGTGTTTTTAAAACTTACCGCACTACTAATTAATATTCCTATTAAATAAATGCTTTTTGTATTCTTCTAGGGACAATTGCAAGAAGGTAAAAATTCATTGTACAAAAGAGCAATGAAAACATCTTGGTGATTAGGAGTTGTGTGAGGTGCCTCTGAGGTAGTATGGTGGAAAAAATACATATTTTAATAAATTAACCAAATGTATAATTATTATACTCTCATGTTCCAAAACATGATAGAATAATGTGACTTTTATGTCAGCATCTATTTATATTACAGGAAGGATTAGAAAATCAACATTACATATTCTTTACTTCTATTTTGTCATATAGCCAGAAAAAAATTCTGTTTTGAGAGTGGTTATAGGCAATAATTACCAATAATCTGGACGTACTTGCCAAAGCAATTGTCATTATGTGGTGTGATTCTTACTAATTGGTTTCTACTGAGGGAATTTTAGAGTTCATGCTTTCTTTTTTTTTTTTTTTTTAACCAAGAACATGTATTGGTACATTGTCCATATATTGATCACATTTAACATGTTTGTTTTTGTACCTGTACATGGTGTCTCTTGGTTCTCCCCCCTCTACCCTCCCCTCCCTTCTGTTCCTTCCATCCCTATTTACAGCAGGTTTATTTACAATTCTCCATGATTTCCCTTTCCCCTTTCTTTCCATTTTTTCCCTTCCTGCTTTTCCCCCTTCCCTCTTTCTGGTACTCCTCTCCTTTGTATATTATCTTCCTTTTTTATAATATCCATTATACTACTTTGTCCTTATTTACAGTTATGGTTTCTCATATCAGAGAATCAATTCGATGTGTGCTCATGAATGTCTGATTTATTTCACTTAGTAGTATATTCTCAAGGAACATCCATTTATATACAAATGACTCTAGTTTATCCTTCTTTGTGGCAGTGTAGTACTCCATTGTGTAGAAAAGCCACATCTTCTTTAGCCATTCATCGGTCGTTGGCATTTGGGTTGTTTCCAAGACCTAGCTATTACAAACTGCGCTGCTATAAACATGGTTGTGCATATATCTCTGTGGTATGACGATTTTTAACTCTTCTTGAAAGATCCCCAGTAGGGGAATAGCTGGGTGAAATGGAACCTCTACTTGTAGTTTTTTGAGGACGCTCCATATTGATTTCCACAGTGGCTGGACCAGTCTGCATTTCCACCAACAGTGGAGGAGGGTTCCTTTTCCCCACAGCCCCACCAGCATTTGTTGTTGATTGATTTTTTCATAGGGCGATTCTTTCTGGAGTGAGATGGTATCTTAATGTTGTTTTGATTTGCATCCGCGAATGACTAGTGACATCGAACACTTTTTCATATATTTATTTGCCATTTTTATTTCTTCATTTGAGAAATGTTTATTCATTTCGGTTGTCCATTTTTGGATTGGGTCTTTAAATTTGGGAGGTTTAATTTTTTCGAGTTCTTTATATATTCTAGATGTTAGACATTTGTCTGATGGATAGCTAGCAAAAATTTTTTCCCATTCCATGGTTTTTCGTCCTGCTCTATTGGTGATTTCTTTTGCTGTGCAAAAGCTTTTTAATAGCTTGTGGTCCCAAGCACTGATTCTTTGTATTGTTTCCCGTGCAGTCTGGGTTCTGTCCATAAATTTTTTCCCAACCCCTATGTCTTCGAGGGTTCTTCCTATTCTATTCTCCAGTAAATTTAGTGTTTCTGTTTTAATGTTTAGATCTTTGACCCACTTCGATCTCAGTTTAGTGCATGGTGAGAGGCATGCATCTAGTTTTAGTTTTCGGCATGTGGCCAGCCAATTTGTCCAGCACCATTTGTTAAAGTGGCTATCTTTCTTCCAGTGAGGATGTTTGGCTCCTTTGTTGAAGATGAGGTATTTGAGTGCATTTGGAGTTGTTTCTGTATCCTCCAATCTATTCCATTGGTCCTCAGGTCTGTCTTTTTGCCAGTACCATACAGTTTTTATCACTGTAGCTTTATAGTATAGTTTTAGATTGGGGACTGTGATGCCCCCTGCCTTTCCCCTGTTGCTTAGGATTGTTTTTACTATTCTGGGTCTCTTTTGGTTCCAGATGAAATTCATGATTGTCCTTTCTAATTCTTTGAAGTATGTTGGTGGTATCTTGATTGGAAATAGGAATAGATGGTGTATACCTAAATTTGATAAAAGTCATATATGACAAACCAACAGCCAACATCACACTTAATGGTCAGAAACTGGAAGCTTTTAACTAAAATCCGGAACAAGACAAGGTTTCCCACTATCACCACTGTTATTCAACATAGTTCTAGAAACATTAGCCAGAGCAATTAGACAAGAAAAAGAAATTAAAGGGATAAAGATAGGAAAAGAAGAAGTCAAACTATCCTTATTTGCGGATGACATGATACTCTACATAGAAGACCCAAAAAACTCCACCAAAAAGCTTCTAGATTTAATTATGAAGTTCAGTTGCATTGCCAGATACAAAGTCAACACCCAAAAGTCAATAGTATTCCTATACACAAACAACAAACCCACTGAAAAAGAAATAACAGAAGATATACCTTTCACAATTACACACACAAAAAATAAAATACCTAGGAATCTATCTAACAAAAGATGTAAAAGATCTTTACATCGAAAACTACAGTACTCTAAAAAAGGAAATTGAAAGGGATATCAGAAAATGGAAAGATATCCCATGCTCCTGGGTAGGAAGAACCAACATAGTAAAAATGGCTATACTTCCTAAACTATTATACAGAGTTCTTGCTCTCTTACCTTCCCTTTCACCACACCTTGAAGCAATTCACCCTGTGTCAGTATTTCTTTAGTGGGAAGCTCACTAATTTTCGTGGCCTTTTCTCGTATCGATGAATACCTTCGATAATTTAAAACAATCTTTTTCTTTATTTTCTACAATGCAGGGGCTGGGGATTTAGCTCTGTGGTAGAGCACTCGGCTAGCAAGTGCAAGGCCCTGAGTTTGATCCCCCCCCCACCCAAAAGGCAGTTGCCTGTCATTCTCATCTTTCTAAATGTCTGTAAATACTTATACATAAAAATAGTAATTTATATTGAGCTGTATTTTGTAACTACATTCTATCTATTGTTTGGATGGAGTATAGTTACAAAATAGATATATGATTTTGTTTTTGGCTTTTTTTTTTAAAGTGAGGTCTTACTATGTAGCCCAGGTTGGCCTCAAACTTGCAGTGACCCTCCTGCCTCAGCCTCCCAAGTGCTAAGATTGCACATGTGTGCCACCACACCCAGTGATATGATTTTGAAACTCATATACTATTTATAGGGGAATTTACACAAACAAAAGAGCAAACACTTGTGGTCTAAAGGAATATCTGATTGAATGAGTGACACTTGAGACTACTGATGAATTGAATTTTGACAGGTTTATGGAAGATACTTGATAAATTTCTCACTGCCAATTGTGATGGGTCATAAAAGTTGATGAAAATGATGTAACCAATAAAACTAATTTTCTTAGCTGAGTATGGGAGTGCACACCCGTAATTCCAGCATGTGGGAGGCTGAGGCAGGAGAATTGCCATGAATTTGTGGCCAGCCTGGACTATGTAGTGAATTTAAGGACAGCCTGAGTTATATAGTAAGACCTTGTCTCAGAACCACCCCCTAAAAAAAAATCCCTAATATTCTTATTATCTAAGAATCTCTAAAAACATAACAATAAAATCAGTGATTTCTGCTAAATGAAGGTTCCTCTGTGTGCTACGGCCTTGGAGAGTCTCACTGACTTTACCTGTTAACAGGGCCAGTATTTCCATATTTTCTAGGTGTCGTCCAGGTTCAGTGGGCTAAGCCTGGACTATATTAGTGGATCTATGGTAGCAGAAGTACATCTGGAGTCCATACACACACTTTCTTTCTTACCAGTTTTCACTTGGTTGTATTTATTGGACTGATAGAAGTGCTGAATGAGTCGTGGCAAGAAGCCTGTTGAGTGAAAGATGCTATCCAGCCTGGTTGAAGTCAGAAAAGCAACTCAGCATCTTTACATGTAAAAGGCTGATTGGGAACAACTTTGCTATTTTTCTAATGAATATATAAGCAATAGAAGAGATTTTAAAGTATAGCTGTGAGAGATTTTTTTTTTTTTTGTCCTTTAGCTAATGTGGGAGTGTCTTCTATTCCCCCATTCCACAGAAATAGCCACTCAGTTTCTCTGCTGTTTCTAACACAAGGCTAGGTGAGGCAGACATTTCCTTTGACCAGGTTATTTCAATTGTTCTCTGTGTCTTATCTGTTTTATTTCTAGATTTGCAAGAAAATTGGGGAAAACTAGTCCATCTGACTCCTTTTATTTATTTATTATTTTTTTTTTTCATCTGACTCCTTTTAAAAGAGGAAAGTAGGAACTGAGAAAATCAGATAACATCTGTGGGTTCCAGGTACAGGTCATTTCATTATCGAATTAGAAGTAGTTCTGAATAAATTCATAGCAACTTTTAGCTGTGTAAATCTAGCATTCTAAAATACTATGTTTTTCCTGAAAAATGAACCCTTCAAAACTTTTCTGCCAGTACCTGTCTTTCACATTACTCCAGTGTTAGTCTCAGTTTTTTATTCTGAAGAATTGGCTACCAGTGGAATTGGGGCAGGTGCCTGGAAGAATCTATTCAGCAGTGTCCACAGACATTTCTGTTAGTCACAAATGGGCCAAGTCGGTGTTACTGGCACTTAGTGGACCAGAAACCTGACATGATGATGAACATCCTACCATGTACATGACATCACTCAAAGTAAATCATTATCTGACCCAAAGTACCAATCATCTCAAGGTTGAGAAACTGTTAGAGGGTGTAAAGAAAAAAAAAATCTAATTAATTTAACATAGACCACACTTCTAAACACAAATATTTCTACCTTTATGTGAGTCTGTTAAAAAAGTGAGAAGAGATTTTCCTGGTGCCATACAGATAGAAAATGTCCCCCGAGTGGAGCCTGAATTTGCCTGAGTCCATAACCAACAGGCAGTCTGCCTTACACACTATTCATCTCAGGTATTTTATCACAGTGATGAATAGCTGACTCACACATCTATCATCATAATTAAGATTATATTCGAAAGATTGTATGCTTTATACTAGGGAAATCTAGTTCTCTAAACAGGGAAACTGGGAAAATGATTTGTCATTTTAAAAGTATAGTTACATGAGAAAATTTATACACACACATAACACACACATACGCTCACGCGCACACATTTGTTTGAGAGGAGGGAAAAAAGCAGGAGGAGCCACGTTAGAGCCTAATTTTAGTATTATGCTGGCACTCAATAATGCAGAAGGGATAAAAACATCAGAAGCAAGTGAAGTTTGGGTAAAGAAGATGTAGTTTTTTTATGGAGTACTAACTCTGCCATAAGAAGGATTAGCTTGAAACATTTCTGGGTAAATGGATGCACCTTGAGACCGTACTCTCACTTATGAGAAATTGTCACATGTTTAAATACTGCATTGCTTCTGTGGTATGAGAAACTGAAAGTGAAAATAAAGACCAACACGTATAATACATATTGGGGAAAGGGAAGAAATTGTTCAACTGGGAAGGGAAGAAGGGAGGGAAGGGGAGAAAGGAAGGGAGCGACAAGGAAAAAAAAGATAATAGAAGGAAAGAATGGAAACAAAGCTTTTGTAAATGAGAGGAAGAAGGGTTGAAGGGAGGAGAGGGGAATGGGAAAAAAGTAGAAGCAAGATGTACCATATACAGATACAGACTCCCTATGATGAATGTTATTATGTATATCTGAAATGTACCACTAAAATTAAAAACAAAGAAAAGGAAAAAGAGAACGAGAATCCACACCAATTCTTCGAATGGTTGAATCTATGATTCCACCTTCAGTTCCTGAAAAAAATCCAATCGATTCATTAGGAAATAGAAAAAAATCCAATTTTCTGGAATAAATTGACAAATCTGAAAGCAGGGAAAATTTCAGCACAACAGATAGTATTGGTGATTAATCTAATTCGTAAAAACTCTGCATCCCAGCAACCTTGACCTGTGACTGATTTATAAACCTGACCACATTTAACTTACGAGCACACAATCCACAGATGAGGCTGGGAAAGTAGGAACTGACTCCAGGCGACTCTTGGTAAAATCGTTAATTTTATGCTATTTTTCTATCAGTGAATCTTAATAAGGTATTAGGACAATGGAAATTAAAGCAAACAAAATTAAAAATAATGACATCAATTTTCATTACAAAAATATGTATTTTTAAATTAAAAATTATAGAAGTTTGAACATTTTTGAAAATGAGCACAAAGAATAGAATGAAAATTGTCTACAATATCATTTTGCCGAAGATTAATATCAATTTTTATACATGTATGTGTATGTACATATACAAAATATTCTTTTATGAAATTGTGAATTTAGGTATGTGGATAATTTATAATCTGCTTTTTACTCTATACATTGTAAGCACTATTTCAGTTAAATACTTAAAAAGTTTCATTTGTCTTTTCATTTTTAATTAACATGCCGCCTTCCTAGTGATCACTATTCTACATTCAGGTTAACATTTTTTTTTTTTAACTTTCATATGTAAGACACAATATGTGTCTGACTTATTTCTCTTAATATAATCTCCTCTTGTTTCATCTATTTGGCTGCAAATGACATGATTTCTTTCTTTATGGCATGTGTGTGTGTGTGTGTGCGCGCGCACGCTGGGTCATATAGTAGACCTATTTTCATATTTTTGAAGAACCTCCATATTGTTGTCTATAATGGTTATACTAATTTGGATTCCTTCCAGTAGTCTCTGAGAGTTCCTTTTTCTCTAGATTTTTAATAATTATGTAAAATTTAATCATATCACTAGAATATTACTGAATTTTTATGCTTGCCTTGAAATATTTTCATTTGGAGGAGCAATAGTTATTATTTTAGTATTCTGAAATCTATGCTACCTCTTGGGGTAGAAATAAATATATGAACCCACATGGGTGTGTAAGTTTGCAGCACTTCTCAGTAAAGAGTCTCGAATACACCCTCCTCATCCCCCCAGTACATTGTGCCTTGCTTTACACAGTGGAACACAGACAAGGGCGTAATAATGCTTCCGCTTCTGGAAGAGATCTGGAGCGCTGTCTAGTTCTCTGTCATAAGAACACATGCTAGCTAGCGCCTTGTGAGCACCGCTGAGAAAATACTGGGCCCAGACAGCGAGGTAGAATCGGTTGTCATGCAGTCTCATGTGCCTGAAAATAAATTTTTTTTTAACCACAACGAGATATTGAATTTGTTTAAGCAAATAAAAGTTAACTGATGCAATTATGATATTGTCATGTAGTAGTACTAACAATCTTTGTGGACTTGGCTTTAAATGAATAGATTATTAACATATTGCTAAGGATACATTCCAATAAGTTGCATTGAAGTTTTAAAGGGTACTTCTATTAAGAAAAAAAATTCTAAATTCTATCAGAAATATACTCAAATTTCTAAATTCTTTCTATAAATAGGCTACTTCTACTCTCTTGGTCAAAAATAAGAAAATATGCATTTTACTGTATCAGAATAAAATAAGGAAGAGGAAGAAAATGAAAGCCTATGTATGTAAAATTGTCTACTTTTTTATTTTTTTATTTTTAAACAAGAACATATATTGGTACATTGTACATATAATGATAACATTCATCATATTTATTTTATACCTGTACATGGTGCATTTTGGTTCTCACCCCTCTGCTCCACCCCACCCGTCAGTTCCCTACATCCCTATTTACAGCAGTTTTATTTACATTTCTCCATGATTTCCCTTTCCCCTTTCTTTCTCTTTTTTTCCTTTCTGCTTTTGCCCCTTCCCTCTTTCTAGTACTCCTCTCCTTTGTATATTATCTTCCTTTAATATAAAATCTATTACACCTCTTTGTCCTTATTTACAGTTATGGTTTCTCATATCAGAGAAACAATTTGATGTGTACTCATGAGTGTCTGATTTATTTCATTTAAAAGTATGTTCTCAAGGAACATCATTTACATACAAATGACTCTAGTTTCTACTTTTTTATGGAAGTGTAGTACTCCATTGTGTAGAAAAGCCACATTTTCTTTAGCCATTCATTGGTTGTTGGGCATTTAGGATGTTTCCAAGACTTAGCTATTACAAACTGTGTTGCTATAAACATGGTTGTGCATATATCACTGTGGTATGATGATTTTAATTCTTCTGAGAAGATACCCAGTAGGGGAATAGCTGGGTCAAATGGAACCTCTACTTGTAGTTTTTTGAGGAATCTCCATATTGATTTCCACAGTGGCTGGACTAGTCTACATTCCCATCAACAGAGGAGGAGGGTTCGTTTTTCCCCACAGCCCCACCAAGCATTTGTTGTTGGTTGATTTTTTATAAACATGGTTATTTCTGGAGTAAGATGGAATCTTAACGTTGTTTTGATTTGCATCTCTTGAATGACTAGTGATGTTGAACACTTTTTCATATATTTATTTGCCATTTTAGTTTCTTCACCTGAGAAATGTTTATCCATTTCAGTTGCCCATTTTTGGATTGGGTCTTTAAATTTGGGAGGTTTGATTTTTTTTGAGTTCTTGGTATATTCTAGATGTTAGACCTTTGTCTGATCGATAGCTAGCAAAATTTTTTTTTTCCCATTATGTGGCTTTTCGCCTTGCTCTTTGGTGATTTCTTTTGCTGTGCAAAAGGTTTTTAATAGCATGTGGTCCCAAGCACTGATTCTTTGTATTGTTTCCCATGCAGTCTGGGTTCTGTTCATAAATTTTTCCCTACCCCTATGTCTTCGAAGGTTCTTCCTATTCTATTCTCCAGTAAATTTAGTGTTTCTGTTTTAATGTTTAGATTTTTTGACACACTTCAATTTGAGTTTAGTACATGGTGAGAGACATGTATCTAGTTTTAGTTTTTGGCATGTGGCAAGCCAATTTTTCCAGCACCATTTGTTAAAGAGGTTATCTTTCTTGCAGTGAGGGCATTTGGCTCTTTTGTAAAAGATGAAGTATTTGAGTGTGTTTGGAGTTGTTTTTGCATCCTCCAATCTATTCCATTGGTCCTCAGGTCTGTCTTTTTGCCAGTACCATGCTGTTTTTATCACTGTAGCTTTATAGTATAGTTTTAGACTGGGGACTGTGATGCCCCCTGCCTTTCCCCTGTTGCTTAGGATTGTTTTTGTATGCTTGGTCTCTTCTGGTTCCAGATAAAATTCATGATTATCCTTTCTAATTCTTTGAAGTATGCTGGTGGTATCTTGATTGGAATTGCATTAAATCTTTATAGTAATTTAGGAAGTATACCCATTTTCACTATGTTGACTCTTCCTACCCAGGAACATGGGATATCTTTCCATTTTTTCATATCCCTTTCAATTTCCTTTTTTAGAGTGCTGTAGTTTTTGATGTAAACGTCTTTTACTTCCTTTGTTAGATAGATTTCTAAGTATTTTATTTTTTTGTGTGCAATTGCGAAGGATATATCTTCTGTTTTTTCTTTTTTGGTGGGTTTGTTGTTTGTGTATAAGAATGCTATTCACTTTTGGGTGTTGACTTTGTATTTGGCAACACAACTGAATTTAGTTATTAAATCTAGAAGTTTTTTGGTGGAGATTTTTGGGTCTTCTATGTAGAGTAGCATGTCATCTGCGAATAATGATAGTTTAACTTCTTCCTTTCCTATCTTTATCTCTTTTATTTCTTTTCCTTGTCTAATTGCTCTGGCTAATGTTTCTAGAAATATGTTGAATAATAGTGGTGAGAGTTTGCAAGGTTGTCTTGTTTGAGATTTTAGTGTGAAAGCTTCCAGTTTCTGACCATTTATTGTGGTAATGACCATTGGTTTGTCATGTATGTCTTTTATCAGATTTATATATACACCATCTATTCCTATTTTCTGTACTGTTTTTATCATGAATGAGTGTGGGATTTTGTTAAATGCTTTTTCTGCATCTCTTGAGATGATCATGTGATTTTTGTCTTTGACTTTGTTGATATGGTGTGTTACATATATTGATTTATGTATGTTGAACCATCCCTGCATTCCTAGGATGAATCCTACTTGGTTGTAGTGTATAATCTTCTTGATAATTTGTTGCATTCTGTTGGCCATTATCTTGTTGAGAATTTTCACATCTATGTTCATTAGGGAGATTGGCCTTTAGTTCTCTTTTTCGGTTGGATCCTTTTCTTGTTTTAGTATCAGGGTAATGTTTGCTTCCAGGAATACTTTGAAAGTACTGCTTCCTTTTCAATTTCATTAAAGAGTTTGAGGAATAGTGGTATTAGATCATTTTTTAATTTCTTGTAGATTTGGGCTGTGAAGCCATGAGGACCTGGGCTTTTCTTTGTTGGTAGGTGTTTAATTATTTCTTCAATTTTGATGGCTGATATTCATTTATTACATGTTTTTATCTCTTCTTGGTTTAGTTTTAGTAATTCATATGTTTCTAAGAAACTTTCCATTTCTCCCATGTTATCCATCTTGTTTGAGTATAGGTTCTTGAAGTAGGTGTTGATGATCCTTTGGATTTCTGACAGGTCAGTTTGAGTTCATCCTTTTCATTTTTTTACTGTGTGAATTTGGGTCTTTTCTTTCCTTTTTTTGATAAGGTGGCTAGGGGTTTGTCTATTTTGTTCAGTCTTTCAAAGAATCAACTCTTTGATTCATTGATTCTTTGTATTGTTTTCTTGGTCTCAATTGCATTGATTTCAGCTCTGACTTAATAATTTCTTCTCTTGTATGAGCATTAGGATTGATTTGTTCTTCTTTTTCTAGTTGTTTGAGGTTCAACATTAAGTTGTTTATTTGTGCTCTTTCTGTATTCTTGATGTGGGAGTTCAGTGCAATAAAATTCCTCCATAGCACTGCTTTCATTGTATCTCATAGATTCCAGTATGTTCTACTGTCATTATCATTTAACTATATAAATTGCTTAATTTCTTCTTTTATTTCTTCTGTGACACAACTGTTATTCAGCATGATATTACTTAGTTTCCATGTGTTTATGTGGTTTTTTTAGTTTCTGTTATCAGTGACTTCTAGTTTCATTGCACTATGGTCCGATAGTATGCATGGGATAATTTCAATTCCTTTACATTTACTTAAATATCCTTTATGAGCTAGTATGTGGTCTATTGTGGAGAATGACCTGTGTGCAGCTGAGAAGAATGTGTATTCTGCTGCTGTAGGGTGGAACGCTCTGTAGACATATGCTAAGTCCATTTGTTCACAGAGTTGATTCAGTTCGGATATTTGTTTGTAAATTTCTTGTCTAGTCGATCTGTCTGTTTGTGACAGTAGGGTGCTGAAGTCTCCCATTATAACTGTGTTAGTGTTTGTTAGATCTTTCATGTCCCTTAATATTAGTTTTATGTATTTAGGTGCACCAATATTTGGTGCATAAATATTAATGTTTGTTATTTCTTCCTCTTAGAGTTTTCCCTTGAAAAGTATGTAATGGATGTCTTTGTCCCTCTCTGAAGTTTACTTTGTCTGAGATTCGGATAGCTACCCCTGCTTTTTTCTGGCTTCCTGTTGCATGAAATACTGTTTTCCATCCTTTGAATTTCAATCTATGTATTAACTTTTGGGTTAAATGTGTCTCTTGTATGCAGCATATTGTTGCATCTTCTTTCTTGATCCATTCTGCTAGCCTGTTTCTTTTGATAGGAGAGTTGAACCCATTTACATTGATAGTTACAGCTGTTATGAGTTGACTCATCTTTGCCATATATCTTTTCTGTTGTTCGTTCTGTGTTTCACCTCAGTTCAACTGCTTGTCTTACCTCCTGGGTTTTTATTAGTGTCCTTGTTATTATAGTTAACTCTTTCCTTTTCCGGGATCGCCTTCAAGATATTTTGTAGAGGTGGTTTAGAGGTCATACATTTCTTTAGTTGTTCTTTGTCATGGAAGTATCTTATTTCATTGTTGAATTTGAAAGATAGTTTGGCTGGGTACATCAATCTGGGTTGGAGATTATTTTCTTTTAAGGCTTGAAATACTTTACTCCAAGCTCTCTTTGATTTCAGTGTTTGTATAAAGAAATCTGCAGTGATCCTGATGGGGTTGCCTTTATAGGTGAATTTTTTTTTCTCTAATAATTTTCAGTATTCTGTTCTTTTGCTGAATTTCTGGAATCTTGATTATTATGTGTCTTGGTGTAGATTTATTTAGGTTATGGGTAACTGGGGTTCTATATGCCTCACTTATCTGTATATCCACTTCTTTTCTAATGCTTGGGAAGTTATCTCTGTCATTACTTCTGTAAATAATCTTTTTAGATCCTTTGCATTGTTTCCTCCTTTTTCATTCACTCCTATCATTCTTATATTGTTCTTCTTTGCATCATCTGCAGCTGTTGTAGTGATGTTTCATATTCCTTAGCTATTTTTAAGAGGTCTTTCTTTTCATTGTCACTGATTGCAGACCTGTATTCTAGGTCTGAGATTTTATTTTTGCTCTCATTCAATCGGCTGCATATACTTTCCAGCAAATTTTTTATTTCTTGGATATCTGGATCTGTTTCATGGGTTCTATTTCTTTCCTAAGTTGAATGTTCAAATTTTCCATTGTTTTTCTAAGCTCCTCTGTTTTTTTTTTTTTTTAATCTGTGTCTACCTTGAACTCACTAAGCAAATCTTTCATTATGCTTTTCATCTCTTTTTTGACTTGAACCATTATTTCTAGTCTGATGTTCTCTATAGCCATGCCTATCTGCTTTTCAACTTCTGCTGTTGTCATATCTGAGAGTTTGATTGGGTGTCTTCTGATTTCCTCAATGTCATTGTCCTCTGTATTTGTTCTGGGTGAGCTGGAGGTCTGGGGTTGTGTCTTGCTTCTGTGTCTTGTCATTATCTTTGTTTACATATGTAATTTACCCCCCTTAGTTTGTTCTCCATATTGGTTTTATGTTTTCTTTGTGGGAGGTTACCTTAAGATAGGTAATAGTGTTCTCTTTAGGGAATGACTGTTTTACGGTTTCTTCTGGGTATGTGCATTTCTTGGCTCTTATGACCTTTATGTTTCCAGGATTAGCTTCAGTGATAAGGTCATAGTTGGCTCTACTTGGTATTTTTGGCTTGGAGAAGGGGAAGGATAAAGAATGTAATAAAGAAAGGAAAAAAAAAGGAGAAAAAATAAAAGAGGTTGGGGAACCAGCAGAAGATAGTATCAAGGCCTAGATTTTATTTTTGAATGTTGATGGATTCAGACCCTGCTGGTGCGTGGGCCCATGTTGGATTTGTTTGGGCCAGTGGCATGGTCTGTGGGAACCCATGAAGCAGTCTATCACCTGCTTCATCAGTTTGCTCATGATCAGGAGGCCCGCCATGCTGTTCCTGGCACGCTGGGTGGGGGTTAGGCAGTCCTCTGCCACTGGCAATCCCACTGGGAGACAGTCAGCCTGTGTTGGAGTTGTTTGGGCGTCTTTCTATTTATGATAGCAATGCTATGTGCACACATGGAAGTATCACACTTAATCTGATTCATACATAAATAAATACTAATAAAAATATACAGTCTGATATATTTTTCAAACAATTTTTACTGTTTTCTTACCCAAGCATTTAAATATTTTCCCTGAAAACACAGTACACTGTATATTTTAGACGACTCCTTGGGAAAAGATGATATTTGACACACATGAGCAGATTTTATTGTCCCATTGCTTTGATTCATTTGCAGATTGATGGACCTTAAAACCTTTAGGGAATATCAAAATTATCCTTGTTATCCTCGCATGAAATAATTTCAACACATGCCTCTTATTTCTGGGTATAAAGGAGTTTAATTGTACACTCTATTCTCCAGAGGACCTATTATTTGCTAGAGATCCCACGAACATCATTAGAGTGTTAATTAAAAGTATTAAGGACATCATAAGACTAGCAAACTTCATTAATTCTTCACCTGTGCCAATTTCAAAGTTAGGTCATCCTCTTTTAAATACACCTTAAGTACGGTGTAGAGTGTAAATAGAGTAGTGAGTTATTAACCCTAGAGTCCCAACAAAGCTGCTAAAACAGGTATATGTGGTCTTATTCTTGGTCTCAGTTAAAGCTATTAAGGCACAAAATGGGAAGTATATAAAAAAAAACCCCTTAAATATTACTCGTCAGCTATTATTCCAGGTGTTTTAAAAATATTGAAATAGCCGTTAATCATTTCCCTCTCTCCTTTTGGAAAGAATGTTCTCTTTCTCGTTCCCCAGGAGTTTAAGTAGAGATTAAAACACATTATTCTGTTAATGAAAACATCTCTTACAGCTCCATGTGGCCACTTGGGTCAAAAGCAGCCAAACTTCAGTGTTGGTCACAATTTCCGTATCATCTTTTTTTTCCATAGGAGAAGCACTTGTCTTGTGCTTCTCGTCCATTCTTCCCAAGGGCTGGTGTTAGATCTTGGTGTAGTAGGTAGAAATAACCATGCACAATGCACAAACAGCAGAGAATGGCAAAGAAATGAGAATAGAAGGAAGGGAACCTTACATGATTCCACAGAACAGACTACAGAGCCTCTTTTAATCACTTCTTTTTGACCTTAACACCAGACATGAAGAAACATTAACCTTACCTAAATCTCTTCTTTTTTTGCATTTGTTTCATTAAAATCGTCTATGTGCTAGTTAACCAAACGTGGCAAATCTCATTCACAATTAAAGCATGCATGCAGGCCTCTGAAATGTGCGCTGCTCACATAGCACTCGAGAGGCAGACAGTGGTGCAGGCTTGGATGCTGCCAATACTCATTATGCTGTTGTGAAACATTTTCAATTGCAGCGCTCTAACCTGCAAGGCAGGACACATGCTCATACAGCCTTTGGCTATGGGGGAATAAATGAGAATCCAGTAAATTGGGAACTCTCAAAGTTTCAGAAAACCTTCTCAATAGTAAATTGCAGCAGATACTATTCTTCTTCAGAGGTTTCCTCTCAGTATTTTGTTAAGAATTTCAGCCAGATATTAGAAGGCAGACCTGCAGCAAAGGTTCATTTAGGGGGAGTGTTTTGAGTGATTATTGCTTTACATGGACTCACTAAAACCAAGAGGCAAGAGACATTCTGAGCACATAGGCCGTAAAGTAAAGAGAAGCTACAGGCTTAAGTATGAGGTCAAAAGCAAATCCTTAGTTTTGGGTACTCAAAAGTAGAATTTTCTGGAAGCAATTAGGCCAGAAGTCCACTACATAATTATATTGCCAGAGAAATTAGCTGAATTATAAAACTACCTATGGTCATTTCGTTCCAAAGAGCTCTCAGATGCCCAAACTTGCTGTAGGAGAAAGTACATTGCAAAAGCTTACCACCCCCTGGAGGGGGCATGAATCCCAACACTCCTTTGAATGTAGCCATACAGAAAAATGATTCATCCATCAATGTAGGCTATGTTTTCCTACATCACCAAAATCTCTACGGTGTAAGAAAACAAACAAAAACCCTTTCTATTTGTTGGGTTTACAATGTCTGATGTTGAACTCACTTCCGACATCAGACATTGAACTCACATCACATTCAGGCATCTTTCCAGTTCTGAAAGTCTTCAGGATTTAGCAGTGTCACTTTGTTGTATGTACCCTAATGGCGACAGATGCATCCACTATCATAAAAGTGCTTCTGTATAATTCACTGGCCCAAGCGTGTCAAGCGGCCATAATTAACCTCAAGAAGGTTTCATAGAACAATTTATTCCTTTGTCTGTAAATGCAGGTGAGTTCAGTTTCAGACTTATATTCAGACTGAATGGAGAAGGCATCACAATACTCAGAAACATTAGATTTTGAGTTATATTAAGTAATTACTCAGGAATTAGGATTATAGTCAGTAAAGAGAGAGTAAATGTGTTGCACATAAGGGAGAATGTGTATAGTTATTCGTCGAATAAGATAGCAGATTATTATGAAGATATCTAAATGGATCTGGGATTCATTGTTACCACTCCCATTTGTTTTTAGAAGCCTAGTGTTTTAGTTGAGCACGTAAACACCTTTGTCATTCAGGATCCTCTAAAAGAAATTTCAAAGCACATTTCCAATGAAAGGGATTTAATCTCTAGGTTGAACTGAAAATAGTTTAGGGTTGACCCGAGCACCTTCAGATGATGACACACCACAACCTCTGTGAAAGGGAGGATGAGATACAAGGTGGCGGGGTTTATTGCAGTTTTGATGAAATGTATCCTAAATTAACAAGGAATCCCAGAAAAGAAAAGATTGCTCAGTAGAAGAATTGCAAGCTGAGCACAAATGGCCTCGCTTAACAGTACCAAAAACAGTACATGGCTTGATGTGGGGCAAAGGAGAGCCCGACCTTGGCTTTGTGCCACAGTTAACTCAAGGGTGCAATGAGCAGAAGCTCCCCGCAAACCCCGTTCCTTATAATGTCTTCTCTTGAAGGGCCTCTGAAAAAGAAGACTGCAAATGACCTGAGGTGTCTCTATTTGTAGGCAGCACACTCTGGCACAAATTTATATACACCTTTTGTGACTCACATGCAAATACCTACTAGCTTTGAGAGGCAGACGACACTCTTGTTCTGAGTTGTTTTCCTCTAAATTGCTACTTTACATGTTTTAATCTCATGCACATGTGCACGCATTCTTTGTAGTTCCTTGTCTTCCATTAAAAAGAAATTTTAAATTTAGTTTGGTGCTAATTTGTATAGAAGGTGTCTATTATTACCAGAGACATATTATCTTCCACCCTCTTTGTCTCAGTAATACTATCAATTGTAGTTGCAATAGAAATGCGTATTTCAAGTAGCTTATTGTATGGTTTTTTCTTTTTCATTCCCACTCAGCAATCGTTTTACCTCTCATACATGCTAAGACTTGTTTTCAGTTTTTCTGCTATTCCCTTCTCAAACTCTTGCACCCTGGCTTCCTCAGTCAAGTCACTAACAAAGCAAATGATTAAAGCTGTGACTGGTCACTCTGTAGGAAAACTGACTTTCAGTTGTAATTGTTCTTGGGTTCTCTTCACTTTGACACTACCAACCACTCTTTCTTTCACATTTTGTTTTGAAATCTGAGATAACACGTTTCTCCATACAAATCTCTCTCTCTCTCTCTCTCTCTCTCTCTCTCTCTCTCTCTTTCTCTCTCTCTCTCTCTCTCTCTCTCTCTCTCCTGTTCAGTTTTTATCTGGTGCTGTTTTCCAGTTTTCAACACCCATGATTATGACTTCAGAAGATAAATTCTTCTGGAAGAAAGTGCATATTTGCCTGACTTCACATGTCATCTCTATGCTCATAAGCGCCAATGTTATTCCCAGAGTTCTATCTTGAGTTTATATTTATCTATTTAATTCTGCAATGGAGATTCTGATTTAGATATAATAATAATTTAACTCTGTATGTTCCTAAATCAACTTATTATATCCTATTTACCACAAAATCTGTTTCTTTTCTAATGGTAACAGAAAAAGATATTCTTAACTAGCCAATGTCCAGTTTTCAGTTGTGGTTAATCCTTCTCTTTTATCTCTTATTTTGAAATAATGACAGATATGTACTTCATTTTCCTTGTATCTCTCGATACTACACATTTACATGACATGCACCTCTAAGGAGAATAATTCCACTCCCTTTGTACTGTTCTTGCTTTTTTTAAATCTTTGTCTTTTTTCATTCTCTCTTGTTCTCCACATTTTGTTAGAATGCACTATTAATATTGTACATCTTTCTCTATAGTTCTTTTTTGATGGGATGATCAATTCCTAACATCATTCACAATATTTACAGTATTTTGCAATCTTGCCCCTATATCTGTTCTCATACATGTCTCATTATCCCCATAAACCATATTCTTGTTGTTTGAAATTTCTTGTATATCCATGATCTTACTCCATGTTCTATCATATTTGAACTACTGTGTAGACTACATCCTCTCCTTAGAACTCCCAGCTTAGTTGTCCTCAACTGCCTAATTCTCACTTTTCTTTAAAGTCAGTAACTGCTGAAAAAAAAAAAAAAAAGCTTAGTCTACCTGCTAGTTCTCCACAGCAAGTTCAAGGGCCCCACCATCTTTTAGATGCACTTGTAATACTACGGTTTGAATGTTTGTCCTCTTTAAAATGCATATTGATGCTTAATTGCTATTGTAACAACATCAAGTAGAATGACATTTAAGAGGTGATTTCACAGAGGCTTCATTAATAGAGTAATTATATTATCACAGACAGAATGTGTTTTAAGAGAGTGAGCTTGGCCCCCTTTTCTCTCTTTTTTGTCCTCTCTTTCCCTTCTTCTTTTCACCATGGGATGATGCCAAAAGAAGGTTCATGCCAGATGGTGGCTATTTAATAGTGAACTTCCATGCTTCTGGAACTGTGCAAAATAAATTCTCTCTGTTCTTCATAAATTATGCAGTCTGTGATATTTTGTTATAGCAGCACAAAGCCGACTAAGACAGTCACTATATCAAATACTCATATTCTCAACTAGGAATATGTTCTCTGAAGCCTTATCTGGGCTACTGGCAGTGCAAACGGTGCTTAGTATCACAAATTATTTTTAGAGTCTGATATCTTTTCAGAGTCTGATTATTAAAAAAGCTTATACTATTAGATACATTGCTTAAATACCTATCTACATCACTTGTTTTATTTTTAAAATGGAAAAACCAATAATGCTTATAGCTTAGATTTATTAAGTAAAACAGATGACTTACCACATAATATAAGCATGGACATAGTCTGGCACTTAACGAACATTACCTATTAGTGGAAATAGCTGTATTAATGCAGAAAATAAAAACCTAAAACTATAAACATTTTAGAAAGAGTACATTATCATAGACATGAAATAGTCATGTCACATTAATAGAAAATATTATTATTATGCATGAAAACTGGGCAAATAGCTAGAAATAAAATTTCACATAAACTGCTCCCGAAACAAGATCAATGGTTTTAGTGTAATCTAGCAGAACTGAATTAGAGGATGAAAGTTCTAATCATATTCTCGTTTCAGAGATTGCTGTAAAGGTTGAATATTTTGTGCTCTAGGTAAGAAATTTAAAATATAAATATCCCTTTCACATTTTTATAATTTCATTTTGAGAGCTCTTTCTGAGGAGAGCCCACAATCTCCTCCCCCGAGCTGATGGGGCTGCAGAGGACCTGGTTACGGCAGTTCACCACATTACTGCATTGTGGATGGTCTTGTGCCTCAGTGTCCAACACGTGACCCAGCAGTGCTTTTACTGAAAACACGTTTATGTTAGTAGATGTCATTGTGGCTCTTGTCTGAGCTCTGTCTACTTTCTTTCTACTAAGATGGCCATGCTTTGCTGCTATGGCAATGCACACCTGTAATTTCTAGAACTCTGGGAGGTGGAGGCAAGAGTGCGGCAAGTTCAATCTCAGTTTGAACAACTTAAGTAACTCAGAAAGACCCTGTCTCAAAAATAAATAAGTACGTACATAAATAAATAAATAAATAAATAAAGGGTTGGCGATGTAGCTAAGTTTGAAGCCCCCCGGTGGCCCCTGAAAAACATAGCCATGCTCCAGGTAAACCTTGAGTGGGACAAGAGTTAGGTCTGATTGTATCTGTCAGGTGTGCATGGAGGAGGCAGTACAACAGAAAATAACAGAAAGAAAATATGATCTATGGTCCCTGAGGACATGGAAGACATGGGCCTCAGAAAATAAAGCATGAGCGGAAGCCATGTAGGGTACCATGCTCAAAAAGTGGCAGGCAACAGAGAGAGGACCTAGCATCCAAAACTTTTATTGGACTCCAGGTTATAACCCAAACGGATTTCCCGAGAGCACTTCTGTATGAGAGCCCAGAGGCATGAATCCTAGGAAGCCACGCTGTGACTGAGATGTGCTCATTGCGGCATAAGTATAACAGTTACACAGAGGGCAGGCATCAGGGGATGGCTCCGACAGGATGTATCTCGCTGTGCCCTGGGGAAGTGGTCGCACAGAGCAGATGACTGGATTGACCACCTTGAGGAGCCGGAAGGGCGTAGAGAACTAGACTCTGTATCGAGGGCAAATAAGCTCTGCTTCATGAGGGATAAAGTTCAACTTACATTCAAAATGGACTCTGAGGCAATGTCAGATGCCAAGAAATCACTACAATGCTTTTATTCGTATCATTCTAGTTTATCAATTCATTGTGGCGATACTTTTTATACATTGCTTTTATATCTACTCTGCTTTAATTAAACCTGATTCTCTCCATAAATCTTAAATTTTATTCAAAATTACTGTTTAGAATTACCTAAGACTTCCTAGAATCTGTTTTATATTTTCTTTCTCTCAGGCCCCTGCTATGGTGTTAGCCACCTAAAAACACGGTCTTAACAATTCAGAATCTTTGACCCTATTGTTGTTCAATGACTACACAAACCCCTTCCTTCTTGCCATAGTAGGGAATGATATTATATTTCAAACTTTAAAACAGGATCTTATATTCACATACAGTGGATACTTTTCTCAAGCCATCATTTTCATCTTCCAAGACATGGTTTCTACCCTAGAATCAGTTGTCATAATTTATGACATTAAATATGTGTTATTAAGTGAATGAAGTCAGAAAAACGATTTGCCTTGAGTCTCTTTTATGTCTTCTACTACTCTTATCTACTATAATTGAAATAAAGGTAATAGAATTAGCTATTTAAGGGAGTTAACATAGAAGTAAAACGAGCATACATGTATTAAGGGCATTAGTACTAACTTGTATAAAATTGGATGTTAAGTCAGGAGCGGATGAAGGTAGGAGAAGCAGAGATGGAAGTTTACATTCCACAGAATTTGAGACCAAGAGGAAATGATATTTGTCTATTTTATTTATCATGCCTTCTGTGTTTTTGTTTGTTCTTATTCCTCAGCATTTAGCAGAGTGTCTAGCATGTAAAGACACGAAATAAATATTTTAAAATACAAATTGATTCACATAAAGAAGAAAAATCAAGGGGTATCTGGAATTTGATAGGTCTTTTGGAAAACAACGTATTTCGATTATCACATGTGAAAAATTAGAAATTCTAGGTTCATAAGAAACTGATATTTATGGGCTCTCACCTGTGAAACTCTCATCTCACTATAGGTGAAAAACAGTAAGGGCAGCGTCAGAGTTTGAATATGGCGTTCCACGGGCTCTTGTACTGAGGGCTTGGTCCCTAGGGCAGCAATGTTGAGAGGTGGGGTCACAGAACTGACTGGCTCATCGGGCACAGATATAACCAATGGATGGGTTACTCAGTGAGCTGTTGAAGCAGTGGGAGGAAGTAGGTCACTGGGGTGTATCGCTGAAGGGCATGTCTTATATCTGGCTTCTTCTCTCTTTCCCTTTTCCATTGCTTCCTGGCTGCCACAAATAAGCAGCTTTTCCTTGCCATGCTTTTACACCATGTCTGTGTCTCCTGCATGCCTAAATGCTAAAGATTCAGCTGACTATAGACTGAAATCTCTGAAACCTCTGAAACCATTGCCCAAAATACATTTTTTTCCCTCATCTATTTTTCTCACACATATTTTGTCACAGCAACAAAAATGGGATTAAAGAAATAGTTCTATAAATTTTCTTCTTGTGGTATTCAGAATGGTGAGAAAATCAGAAATGCAGATTGGTTCCACATTACAAGTGATTTTGAATACAGGTTGAATGATCTCTGTCTACTTAGGCAGGTATGAAGAAAATAGTAATTTTGCTTAAGCAAAGTAAGATCTTGATCTGAATTATATTTTGACAGAATAATTATGGCAGGAATCTTCAGATTTATTTCAAGAGAAAAATATCTATGGGAAGAGACCATTAGTAAAACGTGTCAGAATGTGATTGTTCCTATTCTGTAGATGATTCGGCCTCTAGGTCAATAAAATATACATCCAAATATCTCACAGTTTAGATCTAGTTGCTCAACCACCTATTTAATATATTCTCAGAGTATGAAAGTGGTTTTCCTAGTGATGATCTCTGATCTTCCAGCAGCGAAGGTAAACATGACCAGGCATTTTAGATTCTTTGAATATATTCCAATCTTGAAATCTACTTTATTGGTGTTCTTTTCTATTATAGATATTGTGGAAAGGAATACTATTTCTATAAAAAAGACAAAACACTAAATGAGATTTTAATCAGAGTAGCATAAAGATTTCTTTTTTTTTTAATTAAAGAGCTGTTAGTATATTACATTATACATAGAAGATTTCTGACAATTCCAATTCAATGAAAAGGTACACAAAAAGAATAAATGTCAGGTCTTTTAAAAAAGCTTTATGAATGGAGTGAATGCTATTTGTAATTCCTTCATAATCTCAATTTATTCATTTCTTTTTCAAGGCTAAGTACTGCTGTATCTATACCTGTATTCTTATTTTTTAATGATGTGCCCATATATGTGTCTATATAAATTTAAATATATATATATATTTAAAATATGATTTGGTATATATAATCAAAAACTCACTGTCCCAATATATATTTGCAAAACCTTTACACAATTTTTAGATATATTAATACTGATAAGTATGAATAAAGATCACTCACTTTGCTGCCTCTTCTTGTTCCATTAAATAAATATTTCATAATTTATTGTTAGATTTGAACCATGAAATATATTTAACTGGTTTTTCTATTATAACCAATAAATTTACTGGTTATTTCTATTGTGACCAATACATATATTTAATTGGTTTTCTATTGTAAGTATTGTGGAAATGAGTAATGTTATACTTCTTCTATTACACAAATATGGGTAAGTTTCTCTAGGATATAATAGTAAAAGAAATAAAGAGATATTTTAGGACACAGAGAGGTAGACCTGTTGAAAATATGGCAGGAATCGAGGGATGGTAGGAGAGAGGAGATAGACAAAGGGAAAGGGAAGAAATATCAAGATGTGCTATCTACACGTACCAACTCCACAGGATGAATTCACTTTTTGCGTATCATAAACTTACTAATAACCTGCTTATAACAACAATAAAGCCTGTAACTTTTTAACTTGAGTAAGAAATTTTACTTTACTTAATTTCATTATAAAATGTGGGAAAGAACCTGACTTAGCATCTTTTTTATCTCTTCATTTTCCAGCTTAGTGTGGCATAAGATGGAAAATCACAATATGATATTTAATTAGAACAAATAAAGATGAAGCTGGAATATATGAATGGGGAGAATACAAATTTCCAAGTGATGAGAGATCTATATGTGTGTATTGTGTCCGTGTATATTAATATGTGTGTGTCTGTATCATACACACATGTATAGTGTTGGTAATGCTCTTATATAATCTCTTGTAAATTTACATTGCACATGAATGAATTATATAGGCACTGAGAACTACCATTGTACAGAAATTTACTTGAACATTCTGTCTAATGGGTTATAAAGATACTAGTGAAACACCAGTTGGAGAATAAGAGTTTCAAAGTCACAGCCTTAACCTGCTTTTCAATAATTCTAACTTTAACAGTCTCGTTAAAGAGAGTAATTATTGAATAGCAAAACAATATTCCACATTAAAACTTCTCATTGCCTGTACCAATTTAGAATTGACAACTCATCCCATACTGAGAGTTCCCAGTGTTTAAGGTTGACGATAAATGGAATACGAGAATACCAAAAGCTGTCATGTTTAAAACAATCTAAAAATATTGGGTATAATACCACATGAAGAACCAAGAGTTCGTTTATGTGTATACTTTAAGGTACAACATAGGAAATATTTAACATGGATAAATCGTGCCCACTTACATTCTATGTTGTACAGAAACATGGACATTCTTCTATTTGTGCATCAATAACTATTTCATTATAAAACTATTCCAGAAAATTGTGATGTGACTGAAACTTTATGGGATTATATAATGTTTCCCATAAAATTAAGAAAAAATAGAAAAAAATACTAGCGTGGTAGTTTTAAATAAAATATCTCAATCATTTGTATTTTGGATTAAACAAAGATGATATCGAGTGGAAATTGGACCTGGAATTCCCTACACAAACTTGTGAGAATTTTGCAAAGTTATTAAGAGTTACTTTTATATTCTTATCTCTTCATTTTTAAGGAAAATACTTTGTTAAAAACATATTTCTGCATTATGTGCATTTAGTCATTAGAAAGCTAAAGAATTCATGAAAAATACCATGACAAAGATAGATATTTTATTGGTAGTATTGAAAAAAATAAAAGTATTTCTGAAATATATGACTGATGAAGAACAAAATATGAAAAATTAAACATAGTAAGTTTGACTACTTTGTGCTAATTATCCAAGTCATAGCTTCCAAAGAACAAAGGTATTTTTTGAATCTTGATGACACTGTACTTGTTTAACAGGAAAAATCGTTTCCTTCTTCAACAACCATACTTTTTATATCCTATTTGCTCTACACAATCACAAGTGTTTTAAGTCATTAAACTTAATTTTTATTTTCAGGAAGTTTGCAGTCTAATGACTTAAGTACTACAGTCAACCTTATGTAGTTGTGATTTAATACTGCATCTATGTAGCTGTTTACATTGCTTGTTGTTATATGCAAATGGCACAAGGTATTATGGTCTGCAAGCTTGTTTAATGGTCTGTAAGTCTGTGTGCTTTTGGATAAATTTTAATAAAAAATGCACACAGAGTTAGGTACACAAGATCCATACTTTAGCCAACATGAGTCTAGAGAATTCTTTTAGTAACTCAGGAAGGTAAAGGAGAGCAAGTTATTCTTATAACCTACACTGGAAAGGTAAATATTGGCTGTGTAGATTTTTATATCTCTGGTATGCACCTCAGAGTTGCTAGCTTCTTGAATCCACCATATAGAATATTTAAAATAATACGTGAAATCTTAGTTCATAATTATTAAATGTATTATGTTCCACAAAGCTGAGATCACCTTTAATCTTAATTGTAAATATCATACTTTGAGAGAGCTATATTCAAATTGAAATGTATGCAAGGGAAATAAATGGTTATGAAATAAAGGAAGAATAAATTGAAAGTTAAATTTGCCAGCCCTAAGATGGCAATGAATCAAAATGGGAGTGATGGTAGCACACAACAGTTGCCTTAAGATATTTGGACAATATTTTAATATGAATGGGATTAGATACAATAGTCCCTGCAGATATTGTTAGATCTCACTAACTAGAAGGCTAAGAGCTTTTATGGTAAACAAAGATACTTTCCAATTGACCTCTTTAGAAAGGAGAAAACTCCTATATCAGTGGTCTCAAAGTATAAAGTAACAAAAGTAGACATTCACAAAAGAACTAAACATCAGAAAGATAGTAATTTTTAGGATTTCATCAAACTGATATACTATAAATCTTCATTTGTGGTAACCTCTGAAAATTAGGGCTTGGCATCGAAGAAAATGCGATATTCTTACTATATTAATGATCTGCTCATTCAGTGGTGTCAGGTTATGAGATCAACTTATTCTTAGCATTATCTGTGAATAAATTCTCTTTAGGTTAAATCTCTAAATCTGAAATCTCAAAAGTGCTCTTTCATTTTGGTAGAATTTGTATTTCATCTAGCACATTGAAAAATGAATGTGCTATCACATGGTGAAATCTGTAGTTTAATATTTCATCAAAATGTGTACCAGCCAATGGATCTTTTGAACCCTCCTTTTTGCCTTTTTTTGAATGTTTTGGCCTTTGTTCCATATCATAAAAAGAGCTTTAACATGTGGAAGAAATCATCAGAAACTTGAACAAGATTTTATTCTTAGACATATAAACTCGAGCAAATTCTTGACAAAGGCAGGGCTATCAAAGGAGCATGGCATCCATGTGGGAAAGTTCTCCAGAAGGCCACACTCCCCACACCCACAATGGACTTATGCTCAGGCAAGTGCGTGGATAACAGTGTGAGTAAGAAATGTCTAACCAGCCACTTTCCAGACAGCACTTAGCTGGGATCCAGATGCTGTGGCTGCTGTTACCTTGCTGGAGAAAAAGGTGTGTGTTGACCAAGTAACTGAATCCTACAAATACAAATGTAAAATTCCCTTTATATCCTCCATACTTTTAATTGCACTTTCAGGAAAAGAAATTAGAAGAATCCAGATCATCATCTATCATGTACAAAACATGGGAAATCGAAAGTGTATCAACCTAACAATTACCTCTTTTAGCTTAAAATATATCTTGAGACCTTGCCAGGGCTCGCTGTGTAGGACCAGCATGTATAATACTCTTTCATTGTTGTGAAGCCACGTTTCTTCTCTTGTACCCTTAACAGCATTATCCAATTTTATACTTGATGAAATGCAAGGTCATGCCTGATACATCTACGCACAACAAAATATACATAGTCTTGCTGTACATGATGTTACCATGCACAAGTTTCAAAGCTCATATGGAAATGAGATAATCAGTAAGATTGAAGAAGTCATATGTTACAAGAGTTTGGTAGCGTGTTTTTAGCCTACAGCATGCTGTTTAGCACTCTCTAATGATAAGCTTTCAAGTAATTATCATTAGGGGCTGGGGACTTAGCTCAGTGTAGAGCACTTGTTTAGCAAGCACAAGGCCCTGAGACTGATCCCTAGTACCCTCCCCACAAAATTGTCATTAAATGCACACCAAATTTTACTTTGCAATCTGTCTGAAGGTACTATTTTGCTAAATCATATTAAGGAAAATAACATGAGTTAATTTTAATATATGCTTTAATGAGGATAGTTAATTAATCCTCACTGAAAAAAGTTACAATCTAAATGAATTATCAAATTTTACGTGTAAACATTACTGTACACATGGAATTTATAGGTAATCTATAAACATTGCTAATTTACATAAGCAAATTTCATTTTAATGTTGAAATTATTGCATTTATCATAATTATAGTCAATAATTTAATTCCCACTGAATTATGTTTCTCTATATTACAAAACCATCAATATTTTAAAATGTGATTAACTACAGAATGTTTCATAAGAGATCAATGAGATATCCAGTACTTTTTTTTCCTATCTCAAGTTATTTTACAATTATTCTTGTGAAGTCTACATTATTATCATTCACATTGCAAACCTATCGTGTAATGGAAAACCTTCTTGACGTAACCTTAATTTTTAAAAAGTTTGTTAAATATTGTTTTTTTATTTAGAACTTTTTATTTTAAATGGGAAAATTCCTTGATGTCTATTAACTTCCTTGGGAATAAAGGCCAAACTTCTTTAGGGAATCTTGCTGGCTAAGCAAAAGGCGTAAGGATTTACTTTAATGACCATTCCCACTTCTGCGTGCCTTTCCTTTTTAATACATTCTTTACTCTGGCATTTCCTAAGAATGTGTCCTAGATTAAAATATATTTACATTGAAAAATTAAACAAAAGCCTGAGATAGGTACTTAGTTCAAGTGGTAGAGCACACAAGGCCCTGAGTTTGATCCCCAGCATTCAAAAACAACAACAACAACAAAACCCTAATAGATTAATGCAGATTTGTGGAAACTCCAAATAGAGGAGAATGTAACAATGCAAAATTGTCAAAACTCGTTTTAACCACAGACAAATTTAATTGTTGAACATTTCTCTAAATAATGGCTTAATGACTGCAATCTACAAAATGATTCAATTTCATGTATGGCTTTTTTCACTTATGTTTCTGTTTGTTTGTTTTAGACCCTGTATTGCTCTGTATCTCTGCCTGTTCATGAAAAACTACTGCCTTTCTCCTACCGGTAATAACATTTATATTTTTCAAGACTCAATTCTATTGTCGGTTCTTTGTTTTTGTTTTTGTTTGTTTCCTTTCAAATATTCCCCTGACTTCCACCAGCTGGGCTTATTCTTTGCTCTTGTTCCACTTTGCATAGCTCTTTATATTTTTACTCTGCCTTAGTGGTTTTCATGTTCTTTTACCATTGCTGTATTTCCTAAAATCTGCCTTGTCATTGGTTATGTCTTATATTAAAATTTTTAATTTAAAAAAAAACTCACTCTTATACAACTAATATATGATTGTTGATTCATAGAATTATAATAGTATATCTTTTAGTATTAAGCAAACATTTTTATCAGGTGCACTTGTGCATTAATTAAAAAGGAAAACATACATGAGATAAAGAGAAGGAAATATTTCTGATACGATTCTGAATTCCAAACTCAATTTTTAGTAAACCACTTTTCAGCTTGGTATCATTAATATTTTTTAGTCGGAATCATTCTGTGCCATCAGAAGCACAGATAATTTGTCTCTTTAGGGAATACCGCAGTACTGTCACTGGGCTTTCTTTAAATTCAATCTCCATGCTGTGAGTGTTGATGTCATTTCATTCATACACCGAGACCATATGCATATGAAAATAACAATTACTTATAAACTATAACCTGAATGATAGAGGAGGAAGTGTGTAGAAGTTTGCAGCAGATGTAATCTTTCCCCAAATACTTTATAGGTAGGGTTGCAAATACTGAGCCAATGTGCTCCTTAAAATTCAAGAGGCTGTTCCAAGTTTCATCTGAAGCCAAGTGTTCTAAGAGGTGGCTGTTATCTGTTAATTGAATTATGTCTATACCGACCACACAATCGCATAATATACTTCGTGGAGATTTCAAAGCATACTGACAGGGGATTTTCCTGCATAAATTACACTCAGAAAAGAACTCTGTCATTTATGGCTAAGTTCTTCCCATACGTATTTTAAAAACAAACAGAATTTGCCTCCTGATGACTGTATCTGTTTGTGTGGACAGATGGAGTATTGACTGAAGTAGAAGAATAGTTTTCAATGGCTAACAGAAAATGTTGATTTAAAAAAAATTTAACTTTCATTTTATTCACATATTTCAGAAATCTCCTTATTTGATTTATTTAATTATATTTTAATATGCTACGAAAATCCGGGGCTGTTTTAAAATTCAAAACATAAATAAAGTTAATACCATCTAAGCAGATGTTTTTATCTTGAAAGAGTCATTGTTTACCAGAATCCACTACAGCTATTATGGTTCAAAGCATCATAATCCGTAAATGGGATTTTGGACGTTGAGTAAAATGTTTTTAACTGTTGTTTGTCATTTTTCTTTTGAATAATTTAGATAATTTTAAATGTTAACAAGACATGTGAAATAACTTTCAGGAAGCATGCAGTTTGAAAAGGAGAAAAATTTACTCATATATTTCATCTCTTCTTTCACTATTGAACAAAGATATATGATTTACTTACTAAATTTAATGTGAACAAAATATTGTTGGGCATCCACATGTCACACGAGTTAAAATAAGCCGTATTTTTGAAGTATGTGATAGAAGGTGTAGATATTTTCTCTCTTTAGTAAATATTATCTTTTAAAATAAAATAAGCAGAAATTAAAGATAATAGGTTAAGTAGTGCAGTATAAGGAATCATGCAACATATTTCCACTCAAATAAATATAACGGTGATAGTGTGGTTTAGAATTGAAAGAAAGGGCAATTTTGGTAATGGTTCTCACATCATAATACGTTTTGGTTCTCACATCATAATACTTTTTTCAACCTTGCCTCCATAATAAAAGTTGTACAAACTTAAGGAGCTTTGAAAACAGACTTAAGGATTTTGTAATTATAGTCAGTATATGTATATATACTGTTTATATATATATATAAACAGAAATGTAATTTACTTATCTTAATATCTGTACCATTTTCAGAAATTAAGAAAGTCAAGCAAAGGCTTTAGTGTTTCCAACTTTGAGAAGTTACTTCCAGAATGATCAACATTTTATTCTCTAAATATGTCACTATTTCTATATGTAGTTACCATATAATGATTTAATTCAATGTTTGTATCCTTTATCATATTTCAATCTCATAAAAATATGCTCAAAGAAAATATGAATCTTATTTTCTGTATTCTATCATTATGCTTAGTGTGGGGCATGAAGAATATATATATATATTATATATATATATATATATATATACACACACACACACATGTAGTAAAAGCTTGGATTGTGAGTATCTTTTTGTGCAAGTGTTCTGCAAGATCAGTAAACATTTCTAGGAAATTTTAATTTGACAAACGTGATGTCTTGCAATATGAGTAGTTTGGGATGCCTAATGTCATGTGATCACAACTAAGCCAAGGCTCTCTCTTTCACTCTCTCTCTCTCTCTTCCTCTTCCTCCCTCCCTCCCTGTGGAATTGTGGGTGATCATCTCCCAACAGCAAGAGGTAATAGAAATCTCTTCTGTAGAGGAAGAGGAGAAAAAGGCAGAGAAATCC
Source organism: Hystrix cristata (assembly GCA_004026905.1). Lineage (NCBI taxonomy): Eukaryota > Metazoa > Chordata > Mammalia > Rodentia > Hystricidae > Hystrix > Hystrix cristata. The sequence continues at coordinate 59,242 of PVJO010006830.1, forward strand.
CTCGCTTCAAATGAGATTAGGGAGATGTGTAAAATATGACTAACAGCGCATAATTTTGTAGAAAAACACCAAACCCAAGTGAAGCTGTAGCAGTGCAAGTGATGAGTCTGTTTAATGACAGTGCAACAACATGTTTCTGCAAAATTTGCAAAAGGAGGAAAAGTAAGTGTCATTGGCTATGTTGCTTGTTAGAATTTCACTAAAACAAAAGATTCCATTGAGCCAATAGCAGTGATTCTGTTAGTGACTGTGAAAGTCACTCTACACAGTAACCCTCCTCTCTTGTCTCCCTTGTACCAGCCACAAAGATTTTCAAAGTTAAGAACAAGTTCATTTGCTTGTCTTTATAGTTTGTATTTTTTAAATTGTTTATTACTATATGTTTGCACTACATAGTGATTATATTCATCACGGGTTCCACAAACACATAGTAATAAACAATTAAAAAAAACATTAAGAGAGGGAAAATGATCATCTCAATATATGAGGGAAATAATCTGTCAAAATTCAACAATAATGTATATTTCCCCAAAATGAGAAAATTGAAACAAATGAGAAATGCCTCAATATTTTAAGGAGTGTGTGTGTTGACCACTTGAAATTATGGAAATGGAGTAGATTGCCCAATGACACTACTTCAAACAAACAAAAAAGGAAACACTAGAAACAGACTTTCTACCAAATTTAAATCCAAATAAATAAAACTAAAAAGAAATTCAATAGCAATTAGATTCAGTAAGTTTAATGTTACTTTGAGGTTAAGTAGAGTATTTCAATATTCATACTCATTTTTCAAAAGAAGTTGAATTATCATTTAGCTAAAGAGGGGTGTAGACTAAAAAATATACGTCAACTAGAGCTTTAACTGTCTTTAGAAAACCTGCTTTGAGTAGATTTATATGAGTGGAGCTAGATTTCAGGAGATTGCCTATTGGTAATAAAGAATTTGAGACAATAAATATTTACTAGTCCCAACACTAAGAATATGGAATTCAATTGTGGTGGCTTCATAAGGTCTTCCTCCTCATTTTTGATCTACCATGTGATCAGACTTTCCCTTCTTTGTATATCTACAAAGGAAATGAAACAGTATCCCCAGCAGATACCTGTATGGCTATACTGTTGTGGTATTATTCACAATAACTAAGATATGGAATCAATGTAAGTGTCCATTAATGAATGGATGAATAAAGAAAACACAAAGACAAACACACACACACACACACACACACACACACAGTGCAATACATTTTATCCAAAGAAAGAAGAAAATTCTGTTATTTCCAGCAAAATGAGTATGTTATAATTTATAATTAGATGTTCCCCAAGAACCTTATATGCTTGTAGATTTGGCTTTTGGAAGGTGACTGAATCTTGTGGGTGCTGTAATTAAATGTGATGTTAGCAGGTGGGGCCTGATCAGAAGAGGCAAGTCACTGGGCATGCGATCTGGAGGGGCGTATCTCTTCCCCAGATGCTTTTCTTCTCTCTGCTGCTCAGTGGCCATGATGTGAGCAACTTCCTTCCATCCAGGCCATTCCACCATACAGCAGACTACAGAAGGACTGATACTTCTGAAACACAAGCCCAATAAGACTGTCCTCCTTTAAGTTGTAGGTGTCAAGTATTTTGTCCCAGCAATGAGGAACGTGACTAAGACAGGATGGAACTGGAAGACATTATATTAAGGTAAATAAGTCAGACAGAGAAAGTCAAGTAGTGCTTGTAGAAGCCATAAATATCAACCTGAGTGTAGATTTGTGATAATAGATGTTGGGACAAGAGAAGGTGGAGAAGGGGAGTTGTCTTTGATCAGTGCATGCTGTGTGAATGTATTGAAATATCACATTGAACCCTATTAATAGGCACAATTAATTTCTGTTAAGCAAAAGTAAAATACATAATATAGAAAAAGGAAATATAAGCACAAGATTATTTACTGAGAAAAAATGTGTCACAATGAAAGAAAGAGCTTATACAAACGTAAGAGTGAAGGGTAATTATAAAATGTAGAATTTGGAAAGCAGAAAGACAGTAAAGATTAGAAAAAAATTTGTTTATAATAATGTTGATAGTAAAGTTTTAAAGTTCTTACATTTATCTTTAAAATATGAAATAAAAGTAACTACTTGTATTCTTTTAACATGGTTTCTGGAGAGCAATAGGTTTTATAATTACCAAAATTTAAGTGGGAAACTATACAGGTGAATCATTGCATAGAAAATAGTTTCTGGATATTTCATAGATTTCAAATTAACATAAAAGAACATAATGTAGCACGAGAAAATAACAAAATATATTCATTGTATCACTGAAGCCGTTGTTCTCATTTTCTCTGATTTCTTTCCATTTATGTCTGCATTCTTTTTCTAGGTCAAATCAATATTTGTGTTCTTTGGAATCAGGAAAAGTGCTCTAAGATTATTGTAGATACAATGCCAGTAATTTTTTTAAAGTCATATTATTCTAAAACATGCATCTAAGAGCCATTTTATTTTTTATGAATGTTAACATGCTAACAGGCACTGGCCCTTACTGGACGAGCCTCACTGAATTACCATTGTGGATGTTTTCCTATTAATTTAAGACTCAAGACTACAGTCTGCAATACAAACAGAGTAAATTTACTAGACACCATTTTTCTCTAAAAGAAGCAGTCTAGACCACTACTAAATTCCTTAAAACTTTGAATATTAATGTACTCTTCTTGGAAGAAGTTCAAATGTAGTTTTATCCAAAAAGCAGAAAATATTTAAAGAGAAAGATCAGTTTTCTATTTACAATTTTTTTCAGATCGACATAGTCTACTTTGTTAAGAATATGAACACCATTCTTCTGTTGTTGACAATTATTTATACCATTTTACATTCATCTACTTAAACATTAGCAAATATAATAGATTATTCTTATGCTACTGAAAGTCTATGATTTTTTAGCATTCATGACTTTTTAGTAATTTCAATGAAAAGTTTTACTGTTGTCCGTGTATGTCTAGAACTCAGAGACAAAGTTTTTAACAAATTTTTGATACTCTGAATGAAGAGAGTCTATAATATCATAACTTTCAGGAGTATAATACAATGAGTTTCTACTTCTTTGGAAGCTGCTTATTTTTGGAAACATTATCACTCACTCTGAATGTTGCAACTGTCATATGTCACTAAATCATGTTTTAAATGTGTCACAGCGCAAATGCCACAAAGAGGGGTAGGAGTCTTCTGTTGCTTGGATTGGAGTGATGGGTTATTAGAATGAGATACAGCTTTTCATTTTCCTAGTTAGGTCACACTCTGGTGGCAAATTAAGAAAGAAACCCAGAATGTGTGCATCAGTGAGAATGTATTGGCTAGGATTATATAGAGGAACAGCGTTTATAGGAAAAATATGTAATTCAGGGGAAATTATTATATAAGTTTATAGGATTATAGACAGGATAGTCTACAATGGCTGTCTGTATGACAGAGAGCCAGAAGATCCAGTAGCTGCTTAGTTTAAGTAGCTGGAAGCCACAGAACAAGCAGGATGACAGATGTAGTGCCAACCTAAGATTTAAGGCCTAGAACAGTGATGACGAGCCTTCTAGAGACAGGTGTACAAGCTGCAACCCTAAATCCACTTATTTATTGCAAAGTGCCAACACTGCAAGTAAACCTGAATACTAAGGTTTTAGTTTAGAAAAAAAAAAAACACATACATTAAAATCTTCTGTTTTAAAAGAAAAATAAATAACACATAGGCCATAGATTTGCCACCACTGTCCTAGAAGTTCCCTGAAATGTTCCTGGTGTGAGTTTCTTGAAAGGCTGAAGAAGGTGAAGTCTGAAGTCCAGGGGAAATGGGAGTAGGTACAGAAACAGCCCCTCAAGTTGAACAGAACTTTTATTTATTGATTTATTGTTTTCATTATTTTAAACCAGGAACATGTATTGGTACATTGTACATATAATGATCACATTCATCTTGTACCTGTACATGATGCATGTTGGTTCTCCCCCGTCTTCCCCACCCCTCCCCTCTGTTCCCTCCCTCCCTATTTACAGCAGGTTTACTCACATTTCTCTCTGAACTCCCTTTACCCTTTCGTTCCTTTTTTCCCTTCCTGCTTTTCCCCCTTCTCTCTTTCTAGTGCTCCTCTCCTTTGTATATTATCTTCCTTTTATATTATATCAATTAAACCTCTTTGTCCTTATTTACAGTTATGGTTTCTCATCAGAGAAAAAATTCGATGTGTATTCATGCCTGTCTGATTTGTTTCACTTAATAGTATGTTCTCAAGGAACATCCATTTACATACAAATGACTCTAGTTTCTCATTGGTGGTGTAGTACTCCATTGTGTAGAAAAACCACATTTTCTTTAGCCATTCATTGGTTGTTGGGCATTTAGGATGTTTCCAAGACTTAACTATTACAAATTGGGTTGCTATAAACATGGTTGTGCAAACATCCCTGTGGTATGATGATTCCAGTTCTTCTGGGAAGATCCCCAGTAGGGGACTAGCTGGATCAAATGGAACCTCTAGTTGTAGGTTTTTGAGGAATCTCCATATTGATTTCCACAGTGGCTGGACCAGTCTACATTCCCACCAACAGTGGAGCAGGGTCCCTTTTTCCCCACAGCCCCACCAGCATTTGTCGTCGGTTGATTTTTTTCATAAATGCAGTTCTTTCTGGAGTGAGATGGAATCTTAACGTTGTTTTGATTTGCATCTCTTGAATGACTAGTGATTTTCATGTATTTATTGACCATTTTTATTTCTTCATCTGAGAAATGCTTATTCATTTCAGATGCTCATTTTTGGATTGGGTCTTTAAATTTGGGAGGTTTGATGTTTTTGAGTTCTTTGTATATTCAAGATATCAGACCTTTGAGAGACAGCTGGCAAAAATTTTTCCTGTCTGTGGGTTTTCACCCTGCTTTCTTGGTGATTTCTTTTGCTGTGGTAAAGCCTTTTCATAAGATGTGGTCTGTGCATAAATCTTTTTTCCTTCCCCTATGTCATTGAGAGTTCTTCCTATTCTATTCTCCAGTAGATTTAGTGTTTCTGTTTTAATGTTTAGATCATTGACCCACTTTGATTTTAGTTCAGTACATGGTGAGAGACATGTATCTAGTTTTAGTTTTCGGTATGTGGCAAGCCAACACCATTTGCTAAAGAGGCTATCTTTCTTCCAGTGAGGGTGTTTGGGTCCTTTTTGAAAGATGAGGTATTCAAGTGTGTTTGGAGTTGTATCTGCATCTTCTAATCTGTTCTATTGATCCTCTGGTTTGTCTTTTTGCCAGTACCATGCTGTTTTTATCCACTGTTGCTGTATAGGATAGTTTCAGGTGGGGGATTGTGATGCCAAGTGCCTTATTCCTGTTGCCCAGAATTGTTTTTGCTATTCTTGATCTCTTCTGGTTCCAGATAAATTTTATGATTGTCCTTTCTAATACTGAGAAGTATGTTAGTGGTATTTTGATTGGAATTGTATTAAATCTGTATAGTAATTTAGGAAGTATGGCCATTTTCACTATGTTGGTTCTTCCTACCCAGGAACACGGTATCTCTTTCCATTTTCTGATATCCCTTTCAATTTCCTTTTAGAATATTGTAGTTTTTGATGTAAAGATCTTTTACTTCCTTTGTTGATAGACTCCTAAGGATTTCATTTTTTTTAATGTGATTTTGAAAGTTATATCATCTCTTATTTCTTTCTCAGTGAATTTGTTATTTGTATATAAGAATGCTACTGAATTTTGAGTGGTGACTTTGTATCCAGCTATGCAACTGAATTTCATTATTAAATCCAGAAGTCTTTTGGTGGAATTTTTGGTGTCTTCTATGTAGAGTATAATGTGCACAAACAATGATAATTTAAGTTCTTCCTTTCCTATCTTGATTCCTTTTATTTCCTTCTCTTGTCTAATCGTTCTAGCTAATGTTTCTAGAATTTATAATTTAATAAAAGTTGTGATGGTGGGTATCTTTGTCTTGTTCCAGATTTAATGTGAAAGCTTGCAGTTTCTGACTGTTTAGTGTGCTGTTGGCCGTTGTTTGTCATAGATAGCTTTTATCAGATTTAGATATACACCAACTATTCCTAATTTCTGTAGTGTTTTTATCATGAATGGCTGTTAGATTTTGTCAAATGCTTTTTCTGCATCTATTGCAATGATCATGTGATTTTTGTCTTTGACTTTGTTGATATGGTGTGTTACATATATTGACTTACATATGTTGAACCATCCCTGCATCCCTGGGATGAATCCTACTTGGTCGTAGGGTATAATCTTCTTGATAATTCGTTGTATTCTGTTGGCCAATGTCTTGTTGAGAATTTTTGCATCTATGTTCATTAGGGAGATTGGCCTTTAGTTCTCTTTTTCAGTTGGATCCTTTTCTGGTTTTAGCATCAGGGTAATGCTTGCTTCCAGGAATTAATTTGGAAGTACTGCTTCTTTTTCAATTTCATTGAAGAGTTTTAGGAATGATGGGATTAGATCATCTCTGAATTTCTTGTAGAATTCAACTGTGAAACCATCAGGACCTGGGCTTTTCTTTGTTGGTGGGCTTTTAATTAACTCTTCAATTTCAGTTGGCTGATATTGGGTTACTTAATATTTTTATCTCTTCTTGATTCAGTTTTGGTAATTCATTTGTTTCTAAGAATCTGTCCATTTCTTTAATGTTTTCTATCTTGTTTGAGTATGAGTTGTTGAAGTAGATGCTGATGATCCTTTGATTTCCGTAGGATCAGTTGTGACTTTACCCATTTCATTTTTTATTGCATGGACTTGGGTCTTTTCTTTCATTTTTTTTGATAAGGTTGGCTAGGTGTTTGTATACTTTGTTTAGTCTTTCAAAGAACCAACTCTTTGATTCGTTGATTCTTTGTATTGTTTTCTTGGTCTCAATTGCATTGATTTCAGCCCTGATCTTAATAATTTTCTCTCATGTATGAACTTTGGGTTTGATTTGTTCTTCTTTTTCTAGATGTTTGAGGTTCAACATTAAATTGTTTTTCTGAGCTCAGTCTGTCTTTCTGATATGGGAGTTTAGTGCAATAAATTTCCCTCATAGTACTGCTTTCATTGTATCCCATAGGTCCTGGTATGTTGTATGGACATTATCATTTAACTGTATGAATTGCTTAATTTCTTCTTTAATTTCTTCTGTGACCCAACTGTTGTTCAGAATGATATTCTTTAGTTTCCATGCGTTTATGTAGTTTTTATTATTTTTGTTGCCATTGAATTCTAGTTTCATTGCACTATGGTCCAATAGTATGCATGGGATAATTCCATTTCCCTTACAATTACTTAAGTATGTTTTATGCGCTAGTATGTGGTCTATTTTGGAAAGTGACCTGTGTGCCGCTGAGAAGAATGTGTATTCTGCTGTTGTAGGGTGGAACACTCTGTAGACATCTACTAAGTCCATTTGTTCACAGAGCTGATGCAGTTCTGATATTTCATTGTTAATTTTTTGTCTAGTTGATCTATTTGTGAGAGTGGGGTATTGAAGTCTCCCATTATAATTGTTTTAGTGTTTATTTGATCTTTCATGGTCCTTAATATTTGTTTTATGTAGTTAGGTGAACCGATATTTGGCATGTGAATATTAATGGTTGTTATTTCTTCCTCTTGGATTTTCCCTTGAGAAGTATGTAATGACCTTCTTTGTCCCTCTTGATCAGTCTTGGTTTGAAGTTCACTTTGTCTGAAATTAGGATAGCTACTCCTGCTTTTTTCTGAGTTCCTGTTGCATGCAATATTGTTTTTCATCCTTTTATTTTCAGTCTATGAATTTTCTTTTGGGTAAAATGTGTATCTTGTATGCAGCATATTGATGGATCTTGTTTCTTGATCCATTCTGCTAGTCTGTTTCTTTTGATAGGTGAATTGAGCCTATTTACATTGATGGTTGCAGCTGTTATGTATTGACTTATCTTTGCCATTGATCTTTTCTGTTGTTGGTCTGTGTCTCACCTCCGTTTAACTGATTGCCTTACCTGGTGGGTTCTTTTTATTAGTGTCCTTTTAATTATAGGTTCTTTTTTCCATTTCTAGGATATTCTCCAAAATATTTTGTAGAGGTGATTTGGAGGTCATAAATTTCTTCAGTTATTCTTTGTCATGGAAGTATCTTACTTCATTTTTGATTTTGAAAGATAGTTTGGCCTGTACATCAATCTGAGTTGAATATTGTTTTCTTTTAAGCCTTGAAATATTTTGCTCTAGGCTCTCTTTGATCTAAGGGTTTATGTTGAGAAATCTGCTGTGATTCTGATGGGTTTTCCTTTGTAGGTGATTTGGTTATTTTCTCCAACAGTTTTCAGTATTCTGTTCTTTTGTGGAATTTCTGGAAACTTGATTTTTATATGTCTTGGTGTAGATTTATTTTGGCCATGGGTAATTGGGGTTCTATATGCTTCCTTTATCTTATGTGAATTTCTCTTCTCATGCTTGGGAAGTTTTCTGTCATCATTTCTGTAAATAATCTTTTTAGATCTTTTGCACTGTCCCTTGCTTTTTCATTCACTTCAATCACTCTTATATTGTTCTTTGCATCATATTGCAGTTGTAGAGATTTTTCATAGTCTCTAGCTATTTTTAAGAGGTGTTTCTTTTCATTGTCACTAATTGCTGACCTATCTTCTAGGTCTGAGATTTTGTCTTCACTTTCATTTTCTCCTGTGTATACTTCCCAGCAAGTTTTTGATTTCTTGGATATCTGTTTAGATATGTTTCATGGGTTCCATTTCTTTACTAAGTTGAATGTTGAAGTTTTCCATCATTTTTCCAAGCTTCTCTCTCTCTTTTTTTTTAATTTGTTTCTACACTAAATTCGCCAAGCAGGTCTTCCATTATGCTTGTCATCTCTTTTTTAATTTGGGCAATTATTTCTACTCTGATGTTCTCTATAGCCTCATCTCTCTGTTTTTTAACTTCTGCTAGTATCATTTCTGAGAGATTGGTTGAGTGTCTTCTGATTTCCTCTGTGTCCTGTCCTCTGGATTTGTTCTGGGTGGGCTGGGGGTCTGGGGTTGTGTTTTACTTCTGTGTCTTGTCATTTTCTTTGTACTCATATAAATTTCCCCCTTTTAGTTTGTTCTCCATGTTGATTTTATATTTTGTTTGTGAGAGGTTACATTAAGACAAGTATCAATGCTTTTCAAGGAAAAGTCTATCCTTATGTCTTCTAGGCGTATGCGGTTTTTGGCTCTTGTGTCATTTATATCTCCAGAGCTTTCCTCAGACATGGGTATGGTTGGCTCTACTTGGTATTGGTGAAGGTCTGAGGCTCCTCAGCAAGCCACCTAGCCGTGATGGAGTTGCTAGTGGGCTGCACAGGCCCACTATGGTCTGGGAGAGGGGGCCCTCACAGGCCCAAGGCCCCCCAGTAGGTCACCAAGCCAAGACAGAGTCACCAGTGGGCTTGTTGGGCCACTCTGGTCAATGGGGGGGGACTCGCAGGCCTGAGGCTCTCCAGTAGGTCACTGAGCCAAGATGGAGTCACCAGTGGTCTGGGCAGGTCTGCTTGGGGTGGGAGGAGGGAACACTCACAGAGCCGAGGATCCCTAGAGAAATATGCTTCTCTATCTATATGTACTAGACATAGCTCATCTAATAGACATGAGCTATAGCTACTAGACATAGGTCAGTTCAGGCAAATTGACAACCTTCACTAATGGTATAATCCACCGCTTTCAAATTTAACAACCAAACACATCTTCTTAAACTGTCCTTAATCTCAAATAAAGACAATAACGCTTTCAACTAACATGACACAACTATCATGTGTGCAACCACATATGTACTCATTCCCTTTCCACAATCTCAGAAGTTCCAGTATTGCTCAAAAATCCAACTTGAAGTCTTCTGTGAGATTCAAGGCAATGTCTGAGCTGTGAACCCTTGTAGAAATCAAAAAAGTTACAAAATTTTCCAGTACAATGGCACAGGGTAAATACTCTCATCCCCCAAAGTTCAAATGAGAGATAGAAAAGAATAGAACTAAAGCAATTCTAAAAGTAGCAAGGCAAACATTGCATCCTGTAAATTCATGCCCATCTCCTAGAGACATGACAATAAAACATGAGCTCAAAGGGCTTGAGTAGTCACAACCTGATAGTTGTGATCCTTAAGTCCTACATAACTTCTTTCCTGGGGTGTGTCCACTCTTTGCAACTTTCCTTGGCAGATGTTCTATAAATCTCCATTGAAGCTTTGGCCACATTCCCACAGCTTCACATGTTACCCTCTCAGGGCTTCTTGTCTGAGGCGATGACCACCCTGTCACACATGTTCTGACCCCTGTAGGTTTCCCTTTGAAATGTAGGTAGAAGTCTCCATAACACAGCAAGTCTTGCATTCTACATGTCTAAGAAAGCAGCATCACTAGGAAGATGGCAAAGTCTTTCAACAGAGTGAGCTGTAGCCAGGATACCTTAGACCACAGCTTCCATGATCTGTGTGGCTGGATGGCTAACCACAGTGAAATAATACACGGGGGACCAATTCCCTAGCTGGCCTTCCTCAAATGAAAGCATCAATATGACAGGGCAAAAAAGAATCGCTTAAGAAATGTAAATGAAAAAACTTATATTTTAGTACCTTTAAAAGTATTTTACCTATTTTTTTTGGGGGGGGCAGTACTAGAGATTGAACTCAGGACCTTGTGCTTCCTAGGAAAGTGCTCTACCACTGAGCTAAACGCCCAACCCCTTCTCTATGTTTTGAACAAGACATTTAATGTTTTCATTTTCCAGTGAGAGCTCAAATTGTAAAGATCACCCAGATACCAGCAATCATTTTTTTTACCTCATATTTGTTGCTTTCTAAATATCTGTCTCTATATCTTTCTGCAGCTCAACTTTTCCTCTATATTCTGCCCTATGTGTATAAGGAATACACACATTGTACTAACAAACAAACATAATTATGGATGCTCAGAATACTTCAGTTTTTGCATGTCAACAGAAATAACTGATTTCTCAGAGAAAAATTCCCTCATAAAAGACTCTGTTTTCTTTGTAAAGTGAGTTTGCCTGCTTCTACTCCAACTACATGAATCTTGGATGTGAAAAAATTAATTTCCCAGATAAAACTAAAGTGATAATACCAACGATGAACATAATAAAGGAAAATGCAGGTTAACAAGATCTTAGATTGAATAGGAATTCTCAAAGCACATATATAAACTTATATTTATAATATAAAATGATAATAAACTTCACAAAACTATAAAATAAGTCTAATGCTTCCTAAATATATCAGAGAATTAATTAGATTATAAATGACTTAGTATACTTATTGAGAAATTATGCCTTAAAACCCCAAGGGTGTTTTGCTATCAGACATCAGTCCCCCAATATATACTAAAACTACAAGCATTTATGAAAATATAATTGATCTTTTTATTTTAGGAAACATGAAGGTGCAAGCCAATACACTTTTCTGTTTTTAGAATATCTGTATGAACCCATGGGACCAGTTAACCTATCTCATCTGAACAAATTGCTTTCTTACTAGGACAATAATATTCTTTCCTGGAAAGTAGAGCTCGCTTATAAGGTAATAGTTTCTTCATCAAAATTTATTTCAGATCCTTATTCTATTCCGCATTCTTATCCTAAATAATATCATGAATTTTCCCAATTCAAAAATCTCCTTGAAATACAGTGAAATGCTGTAGTTTTCATACCAAATGTCCTTCTGTGACTGATACATTATAAGCTTGGTCTTTAGGGTGGCTCTATCAGGAGGTGGTAGAAACTTTGGGAGGTAGGTCCGATGGGGGTTCCTTAGGTCATTAGGGCTATGAAGGATTTGTGGGACCCTGGCCCGTCTTCTTTCCTTTTTGATCTCAGGCTCATGATGTAAATGGTTTGTTCTCCTATATGACCCAACAATGATAATACTGCCTCCTCAGAGGCTCAAAGTGATATGGCCTCTCAACAGTGACTAGAAACTTTAAAACTCTGAGCAGAAATTAACCCCCCCCCCGGTAAATAAGTTAATCAGCTATTTCTTTATTGTGACGGAAACTGAGTCACCTTGAGAAACTTGCTTGAAATAATTATTACCCAGAAATGCCAGCCTATAGTTATACTTTTCTCTAACTACTGCCTTTTGAAATGCCACTAAGTTTATAAGGAAAAGGTTTTACTGCAAAAAAAAAATTCATTTTACTCAGTTTACACTTTATTTTTAGAATATTTCCACAAGGTAGGTAAATCAACCATTGTGGAGGTTCCATTCTGATTACAACAAACCTCCTCATTGTCATGGTGCAAGACCCTTGAGCCAGAATGAGCAGGTGCAAGCTTGCCTGTGGTTTCTTGGGCTTCCTTGGATCCTGCTGGAGGATCTCCCTTCGTGATAGAAAGGTGGGGTCTGTACAACCTTTAGCTCCAATTTCTTTTCTGTGGAGCTCGCACATAGCCCTATCTCTTTCTATTGAAAATTTTTAATGTAGATGAAATAGAAATAGATCTAACAAGAAAAAAACATTTTGTTCAACACATATGAAATCTTATGAAAGCTTTTTTTCTTCAGAGAGCCTTTAAGAAAATCTGCTACCAGAAAAAATACTCTTTCCAAATGTTCTCTCATTTTCAGATTATGCATTTATCAATTCTGCAATTAGTTTGATGGCTGGCGATATGATGTACACAAGCAATGTAACTGATAATTTTTTACTAAATTCTTAAAACTTCATTTAAATTTAAATCTGTTCTTCCTCCAGGTTAGACTATTAATCTTTATACTTATTGATTCTATAACTACAATGAGTTTATCTTTCTGAATGGCATAATTCCACAAAGTATTATTCAGAATTGTAGTCTACCTTTTGGAGAATTTTCAATTTAAGTAATATTCTTTTCTCATGAGGCACATTAGGACTCCATGGAAGTAAGATTCCAAGTAGCCAGTGGGCAGTATTTTTATTGTCCTGAGAAAGCTTAAAATGTCTGAATTCTACCTCTACCATTACTTTTTCCCGGTTTACTATCTACTCTTATCTATTCTCATAGCTCATGTCCATATCTTTCCTGTAGTCCAGAAATATTTGAAGCTATACCGTGTCTCTAGGTTTAAATCAACTTCAGAACAGGCCAAGGCCATTATGGTTGAATTTAAGCTCTGAGCTGAGATCAAGCATTAGACATTCCAAAGCCTTGACAGATACTAAGAAATCCAGAGATAAGTTGAGATTTTTTTTCTAGTCACAAGGAACCAAATAATACTGATCCACAGTAATTGGTTTACATGTTATTAAGAGTTTCACATGAAAAATATTCAATAGTAAGTCTGGGAACAGTCTTGAGAAATACCTAAAAGATACTGTACTGCATAGGACCCTAGAGGGGTTAAGAAAAGCTGTAGATAAATTCCAGATGATTTCTTTCTACTTTCATCCTTCAGCTGTTTTATAGTTCTTGTTGATTTATTCTAACAGCAAAAGCTCTACTCATGTTATGGTTATCTTTGAGGTGACAGCTGCTAGAGAAACAGAAAACTGATCGATTGACTGAAAATACTTAAAAGCTAAGGCTAAATTTTGCTAATTTATAACCAGAATCTTTGATGGGTGTGTTATCCTTTGTGCCTTTGATCTTAATGCCCATCTCAGAATTGCTAACCTAGGTGAAATTATGTCAGATATTAAATAAAAATATTTGTGAAAATTATGTAGAGACTAAAAATGTACTTAGGAAGAAGGTTATGACATTTGTAACTACGTGTCTTTCTTCTAAATGTGCATTAAAATGGATGGATCATGCACTTTTTCACATATTTAAGTCATTCTAAACTTTAAGAACCAAGATTCAAGTGTTTCGTCCTTGTATAATGCTGTTCAGAATATACTTCATGGCAGTGTCAAAAGCATCATTTATCTAACAAAATATGGATCACTGTTTTTCATCAGTGTCCAGTTTTTCTCTTTGCATGAATTGTCATCCAAATGTATTAGTTATTTTATATTGTGCTTCTTTTTAAGATACATTTTTCTTCTGTGATATACAGTAATATTGGACAGTATGGTGGCACTCTGGTTAAAACTTCTTGTTGCCAAAAGATAAACATGAATTATATTCACCATATCCCACAGTATATTTTCCTAAAAAAGAATCAAATGTTTGTACCCTTATAGAAATTAAGACGGCAAATTTTGAGATCAGTCATTTGGAGTTCAAGTAACAATGCTTAATACCTCAAGGATATCAGCCCTTAATAAACTTCTCTGATTTCCAGTAGCCTAATTAGTTAGAGTTGAAATATGCTGTAGAAGATTACTAGGACACTTAAATAAGCTAACATAAAGAGATCTTAGAAAAGAGCCCATAGAGAGTCAACCTATAACATGTCCTGTTATTGTTGTTATTTATTACACATTATATACAGGAATAGTTTTTAAATGAAAGTCAAATACTTTACCCGCAAATTTATCATGAATTTTCTGTTGGTGATGCAGAAAATATCTCAAGATCTCCACTACAAAGAATATTACCTTAAATACATTCTCCAAAGAAGAGGTCCTTTGGCCTTTTAATATATACTACCTGAGTTGATTGCCTCACAACTGAGATGTATTGTTATGGTACCACATTTCATATTAGTATTTGTCAATTTCTTCTTCACTAGCATGTAATCTCAATGTATTTTTTAAGTACTTACTATAGTGAGGGTTTCTTTCTGATTTACTGCCTGTGACTCCAGGTTACTACACATGGACTTGAACTTTCTTCCACATCTTTGTTCTGAGATCTAGGCTGAAGTTGCATCCTTTAAACCCTCAAAGGTGTTACACACACTTCTTATTGGAAGATGAGAGGAACGGAGTGGAGTAGGAAAGCTGAAAAATCATGTGGTACTTCTTAAAGTTGTTGCTCAAAATAAGTTAAAGCTGTTCATATTCAATTGGTTAAAGCAGGTCACTTAAGTAAGATGATGTCACTGGAGAGAAGAAATAAAGAAGGAACTCCTGTCCTGTACAATGAAGTCATGCAAGTCGCTCATGTAAGTCACAGGGCAGCTGTTAGAGCTGTATTATATGAGTAGGGA
Source organism: Hystrix cristata (assembly GCA_004026905.1). Classification (NCBI taxonomy): domain Eukaryota; kingdom Metazoa; phylum Chordata; class Mammalia; order Rodentia; family Hystricidae; genus Hystrix; species Hystrix cristata. Next base: position 74,296 of record PVJO010006830.1, read on the forward strand.
GGTCAAATAATTGCGGACAATTTTACAATGCACTAATCTGGGACAGTCTGCCATATATCTCTTGTATGCAGTATATTACTTAATTTGACTCTGCTACATAATTTCAAAAATTTTTTAGTAGACAGACTTTTGAAACTTGAAATCCCTTAATAAAATAGTAAGTTTATGTTAACTCTATGCTCATAGTCTAGCACTTTAAATTTTAAAATTTTCTAGTATGATTTATGTTTGTTTTAAAATCTGTTTTCTCTTAAAATAATTTGAAAGACTTATATTCCACTTTAATTTCTACCTGCATTACTATTGTTTCCGTACTATTGATTAATGGAAATATGAATAATAAGGGAACTACAATGAAGACAATTCTTCCATCTTCTATCCTGCTTTCCACCATGAGAATCTGGCATACATATTAATAATATTCCATAATCAAATACCCTTAAATAGCTCCTTACCTATTATGTAATTTTAAAACAATACCTACATAGTCTAAATATTGTTAAATGTGAGAAAATAGCATACTGCATCCTGTCTACTATTCCCTTATGTGGAGTCTCTTTCTTTTGCCATAAAACACAATCTGAACCAGAAAAATTATTCATTGACCTTAACAGACTAGCTGCTACCAGAATCCAGACCTCAAATACTTTGACTACCATTCACTCTCTCAATTTTTCTGTCTTGTTTAATATGTTGAACTTTTCAGACTTCTTAACTTCTCTTGTGTTTGCAAAATGGCTATGGCGATACTGATAGGCACAAAAAACTTTACTAAAAAGAGAGGTTCTTTATTTCTACAATTTAATAAAAGAAGTGCCATCTCTTATTTATTGATTTTTAGTTTGAGAAAATCTTGCAATCACAAGGACAATTGGCTGCGTCTATAGACATTTGTGCTTGTTACAGCAGGAAAGGGGTGGGAGGGAGCTAATGGAGTCTAGTGAGAAGAGGCCACGGCTGCTGCTGAACGTGCCGCAGGTACAGGACACCTCCACAACCAGGAGTGGTTGGCTACAAGTATCAGTGGGGTCACTACTGAAAAACCCAGATCTGCAAAGGGTGTGCCTCAGCCTCCCTAGTAACTGCCAGTCGGGAAATGAGATATGTTTATGGATATAAAGCTACCAGGTTTACTGCTACAGAGGAGAGTGAGTTTAGCTGTCTTAGGACATGATGAAGAAGGAGATGTGGTCGCAAAAATTACCAAGTATAGCTGAGTCAGAAGAATTGCTGAGCATAAGTCAAGAGGTATCTATTACAATCCTCTTTTATCTCCACGTTGTGATGGTGCATTCTACATTTTTATGGTGTAAAAGATTCTATTCTGCTCTGTAACAGTGATTTCTGTAGGTTTTTTTTTTTTTGGCACTAATTCTACTTTAACATAGAACTAATATTTTTTTTCCAATCTCTCCATTTATCACAGGGCAGTAATGAAGATTATTCCCAAGTAGTTTGTTCAATAAGAGACCATGGGGAAAAACTTCCTTGGTTTTTTTAACTTGAAAATAGCATTTTTTTTAACCAAAATAATAGTGCATTAGTTATCTATTTCTATACAAGAAATCACCATAATTCTTGCTAGCTTAAAGTAATGTCCCTGTATTAGTGTTTATAAATTTACAGACACACTAAGTGTTTCTGCTGACTAGGACCAACTTCCCACTTTATCAAAGCTTCAGATCAATTCTTCCATCCATTGCTTTGTGATGTGAGGGCCGGGACTCCACAAACCACATTTTGCTTTGCTGCTTGGCTGGCTTTCAGGCTCTGCCAAGTGGGAGGCTAGATGAAGTCCTGCCACTGGGAGGAGGAAGGAAAGATTGCTCCCACCTGTTTGCTTCCTGGTCTTGGTAGTGTCATGACAGCGATGTTTCTTTATCTTGGCAGCAGCAATTTATTTCAACCTGAAAAAGCAGCTTTATTTTGCTCTTTCTTCCAGATAACCAAGGATTCAGCATCAGCTGAGCAGCCCACATCTCTTCGAAGTCTAAGTCAGGGCTGCCTGGGCTCTCCCCCAGGCTTCGAAGAGGTAAGAATCTCATCTTCTTACTTAAGAGTTGGTATCTTTTTTTATTTTTGCAAGCCATTGTGATTCCATTTTGATGTTTTTTTCCAGCCTCTCACTTGGCAGAGCCTGAAAGCCAGCCAAGCAGCAAAGCAAAACGTGGTTTGTGGAGTCCCGGCCCTCACATCACAAAGCAATGGATGGAAGAATTGATCTGAAGCTTTGATAAAGTGGGAAGTTGGTCCTAGACAGCAGAAACACTTAGTGTGTCTGTAATTATGCAAGATCACTTGTAATAAATTTCTTCTAGTAAAATAATTGCTGTAGTACTATATTCTAACCAGAGTCCAATTGCTACATTCTTCTTTACCATAATAAACTGCTAGTACATTTTCTTTCTACGCTTCTTTTTAAAAAAATTACCAATGAAGTACTTTGGAAAGCGAAATTAAAGAAAGAAGACCAAGGTCATTTCTCTTCAGGAGAACAAAACTAAGATGAGTAGTGTCAGACCCCGCCCATGTTAAATTTCTTCAATTTTGTTAGAAATGGCATTGGAAACCGATTACTGATCAAATACTCCAGGTGTTGTCCCTCTATGATTTTCCATATATTTAGGCACTCACCTATCAACTGTTGACATCAGAGTGAGGCACCAGATATTGGCCTGCCACAGGAATCGGATGCATTGCTACTAGTTTTGCAGCTACAAGTTATATTTTTTAGATTATTTTTCACTTTAGAACTCCCTTATCTTTCTGATATTTAATTTATAACTTGAATAAGAATGCCTTCACTCAGAATCTTACCAGAGTCTCAGCCCAACACTTTCTTGGCAGTGCATTTCTCTCCGGGAGTCACACTGGTTTAACCTGAGATATGTGGGGAAATCATAAATATCCACAATGACATTTTAGGTCTATTGACATATTTAGCCAGAGTGAAGAACTGCACCAAAGTGCAGCCCTCTCTAAGTATGTCCTGGATACAGTCTGACTTCTCTGCTTTTTCTCAAGTCACCACTTCAAAATCATTTTTACTTTCAGCAATTTTTTTTTCTTCTCTGAATTCTTTCAAAGAAATGAAGTTATTTTTCTAGCCTAGAAAATGTGTGTTGGGAAATGTTTAACAGCACACTTTCTAGAGGAAAAAGATGAATAAATTTCTGATGTGTGGTATTTGTTGATCTTCTTGGTGTTAACACTCCCGCAATGACCAATTTGAAGCTACCAGTCTGAATGCAGAGTTGGGATAAAACCGCCCTTAAAGGGAAATACGCTTGACTCCAGCACACAACTGTGGGACATAAAATATGCAAATACTCTGCTAGCCAACTTCCAAGCACCCTTCCACCCATTAATCAGAACTAATTCCAGGACAGATAACTGTCCCTACACACATTAGCAGATGACAGTCTTCAAACTTGTCAACTATATATTTGGGTAAGACACGTTTATTGATTTCCTACCTTGTAAAAGACAGCTTGTTCCAAGAATGTCTTTAAGAAGTCGCATCATCGCCACCAACATCCTTTAACCTACAGAAAAAGCATCTTATTACTTTGAAAATCTGATTATTTCCAGGTTTACTATGTAGCTATACAACAGTTCTCCTGGTTCTGAAATTAATTGCAATTATTGCGAAAATACATTTTGATCTGAATCTTTTGCATTGGTTGACAAAATTCTGTTCATAACATTTTTTAAATTTAATTTTTACTATGCCAAATTACCAATAAATTCAGCTATAAAACTTTATATAAATTATTTTAAGCAGAAGAGTCTGGTAGAAACTCTATGAAGAGTGTGCTCAACATTTAATTCTAATTGTTAAGCAGATAAAAGAAATTGACAATTATATAGTTTCATTGTTTTTCTCAATTATTTTTTTTTTAACTCATAAATTCTGTTCTCTCTCAGCCTTCCACCAGACTTTGTCCATTCTCATGTTCTCTAAAAATTTTTGTAAATATGTATTTTAAGTGTTAATGTATTTATTTTTCCTCATATTTTCATATCTTGGAATGATTTCTTCTTTCAAAGGCAGGCAAATTCTTGGTTATTTCAAAGCAAGAGAATATAATTTATGAATAATGAGATGGCAATTTTAAAAGATTATAAGGTAGAGAAAAATAGGTGCAAAAATAGATGTCCTACTGAAAATAAAAGACATTTTCTGTTTTACATAATGGTCATTGTAGGAAACTGCTATCAACTGTTTCAAATGTTGGAGTTTTCTTGTGATTGCAGCCCAATTACAGTGTACTACAGTGATCTGCCTAATCACTTTAACAGAAAATTTTACATTACACAATAAATAAAATTTTAATGTTCGTATACATTCTTACAATGAAAAGATTTGTTAACTGAGGATACAAGGAGCCGTGCATAATCATATTTGGTACAACACATTCAATATTCTTTAGCAATAGTCATACAAATAAGATCTAATATAACCAATTTGTATTAATGATATCTAACATTTTTTAAAATGAAATGTCTCCCATGCAAAACTCTAGGTGTTATTTTGTGTGTGTATATATATATTAATATATTCAATTGATGATTTAAATGAATTAAAGTCTGCTTTCAGATGAAGATACTGAAGCAGAGAAAGTCACCCCTGACAATCAAATAGTTGGTCAGTAAACAGGCTGAAAGCTCAGACTCTAGCAGCCTGGCTGCCTCCAGGGCTCCTAAAAATAACACTGTCATGTACGTCATCTCTGTTTGCAAATGATCACCCAGGAAGCTCAAAGTGTGTGATCTACTGAGAATGAAATGGATTTTAGAAATAGTTTACTTTAGAATATTCAATCCATAAGTGCCTTGTGGTTTTGTAAGTTGTTTTCCTGTAACTTTATGCACTTGTGTTTTCACTATTTTCTTTAACAGTGTTTTTCCAAACCATACAGTTAAATATTAAGGAACTGAAAAGTTTTCACAGAGTTTATATGAAAGTTGCCTTAAATCTTGTAAGGTAATATTGAAACCCTGTTTCATTAGTGTTTTAATAACAGAATGATTATATTATCATTACCTTTTCCTCAATTAATATTATTCCTTTTATGGCATATAAAAGAGATGTGCTCTAAATATACAGTCAATGTTTAAATAAAAATAATTATTACATAAAATCACATTGCCATTAATCCCCCTCAAAAATACTCCCTCTTGCTTCCATAAATGTGTATTTATTCCATCATTCTTTCCACTTCCCAAAGCACTTCTGGAAATCCTCTTTCATGAGTGTCTTTATTTGACATCAGGAAAATAGTGAACGCTGCTACAAGGTGCAGCCGGTGGGAAGGCTGACCTTTAAACACATTACAGTGTGTCCTCATCCACTTACCAGACCGGGCATTGTGAGACTTTTAGCTCTTCCCCAAAGTCAAAATGACCATGAAAGTAAATACTTTGAATTGATTTAGGACCACGAGGCAGACATGACAGTGCCACTAAAGAAACTCACAGAACAGGATCTAGAACTGCTCCAAAAAGTGGCAAGATCAATAAAACGTTTCACAGCAAGGAGGCATATTTTGTGGGGGATTATTGGCAGTGTGTCTTTTACCATAATCATTTAAAAATTTAAATATCACTGTATTGTCACAATTCATATTTGTTGTATTACCTTTTAGGGTATATGAGCATAATAATTAGTTGGCATAACTAATTACATTGTAAAATATAATGTTATTAGTACTTCTATATTAATTTATAGTCACGTCACTTTTTTACTAAATAGTTCACTAATTATAATAGTTTTCTGCCTGGCTTGGTTATGGTTATGACTGCTACTATTACAAGTAATACTTTCAGTTATGACTTGGTCGTTTTTATTATTTACAGATATCATTTATCTACATACATCTTAATGAGCACCCTGGTATTCCTCTGTGAGAGATTTTTCTTTTGCTCACTCTGCATAATTGCTGAGGCCTATAGCTTGAGTTTATCTGATTAGATCAGAAAAGCCAGAAAGCCTACCTTTGAAAGAGCAGGAGAAAGATAATCTGAATAAGTGGGTGGAAAAGAATTCACCTGAAGCTTCTAGGAAAGCACTGAATGCCTCGTGTGTGTTACAGCCGATAAGTTCCCAGGAAGACTCAGACACCCGCTTCGCACTCTCACAGATTTGTGCACGGAAGGGAGAATGACTTCCCTCGGAAGAGAAGGAGGTGGAGTCCCTCCTGCAACCTCATCCTCCTGAGGACGAAGACAAAAGACTTCCGTGGCAAAAGAAGGGAGGAAGAGAGGAAACCCTCTACCACTCAGAAAGGGGAAGGCAGTCTCTACCTCCAACGCCTAAGGCAAAGGCAGAGTTAGGGTGCCTGCCAAGGACCCTTGCCTCATGAACAGGAGAAAGAGTATCAAAAAGCCACATTTCTAAGACATGAGGCTCTAGGAGACCACTTCAGACTAAAGGTGGACAACAGACACAACTCTAACCCAGCGGGCTTTCACATTTCCTTTGGCTTTGCCAAAAGTTAGACTGTCTTCCTGCCTCTAGGCCTCTCACCACTTTTTTATTAGAACATTTACCTTAGAAACCTTGTAATATTTAATTCTTTCTCTCCTCTTTGAGATATAAATCTTTTAAAAATTTTCTGTCAGCTTTAAGGCTTACAAATGTCTTTCTTATGAACCTGGAAGTTATTCCTTTGATAAGATCTGTGAAATGTAATCACCAGAGAAGACAGTAGCCCTGTCTTCCATCTCTTGGGAAGAGTACAGCTTAATTTTGATTAGGGTTTCTTGCATCAAGTAGTTAAATTACCTGCCATGAACATAGAAAAAAGTTTAATTTTCCTTCCAGTCAGTCTACTTAACAAAAAATAGATAGATTATAATCCCCTCATCCTAGCTCTTATAATTTCTTGCTCTCCTTTTTCCAGTGAACTTGAATTCAGATATTTGGGGAGGGGACAGTGTCTCTCTGCCCTGTTAAAATAAGCCTGAATATAGTCTTCCTCAACTGCCTAACATTGCCTCGCATGATATTTGTGTTAACAGTTCCTACACACATTGAAAGTAGATATTCTGGAAGAAGGGGCCAAGAGAACACATATTTTAAAACATCAAGACCTATTGCATGACATTAATTGAGTAGAATAACACTACTTACATTCTGGTTTTCCTACTTGCAAAATGAGAATGATAATACAGAATGGAATTTGTTTCAAGAATTAAATAGACTATAAATTAGGAATAATTTAAGCCAGTTGGCACTTAAGAGTAATTTAATATGTTCAGTATATACCACTGGAAAAGCTACAGGAATTTTTCTAAGCAAATTTTTCTAAGCAATTGTTCTAAGTAACACATCAACTGTTACTTTAATCCTTTCATTTGTCTGTTCTTAAGAGGAGGTCTAACCTGAATTCAAACTCTAAATATGACTATGTGGATTAAAAAATATTATCTTTTAATTTATCTTTTATATCACTAGTTTTTTTAAAGAATAGACTGGAAGATTAAGGGATATCATGACTTTTATATTTTTGCCTTTCTGCATATTTGGTAAAAATATATTAATAATTTTCCTTGCAGAAGCTGAAATGCTGTATTTTTCACAATCTTTTCTGGTGAAACTTTCAAGGAAATTATTCTCCAGCCCTTCAAATTTTCTGCTATCTTCTTAAAACAAGATTTTAAAACTGACTGTAAACTACTTTTGGAAAAGTCTACCATTAACCGAATCCAGATGTGCAAACAACCAACCCATGTTGAAATTATTGAAATAACCCTGAGTGGTAAATTTTATAGTTTACAATAATTCAGGTGCAGGGACTCAGCATTGCAGATGTCTCAAAATGCTCCAAATGACTTTTTTTGTTGTTGTTGTTTACAAATACTCAGAAATTCACCTATTGATTCTACTTTAAGAATATTATTTCCACTATAATTATGGAATTCTTCTTAAAAGCATTGGCTTAAGTAGATTTTTATTACAGGTGCAATTTATAAACACGTAAAAATATGAAATGAGACCATAAAGAGTATAATATGTGCACATATTTTCTGATTATTCTTTCCTATGTAGTTTAAACTGTTATATAAGCCATTACTGAAATGTATTGGAATCCACTAGGGACAATTTAGCATGTTATTACTGTTATTGTTTATTAGTGGTTTCCTTGAGCATTATGGAGCTTACGATACAGTAATAGCTCTGAAAAGAACAATAAATAGAATTCACAAGTGGGTTTGAAGATTTACAGAAAACCTTTCGTGTCAAAATACTCTGGTTTCTCATTCAGTTAGATTTTTTCCAGTTTTTATTATCCATGCTTAAATATGTGGCAGCAACACCTGGCTGACCAGAAGTAAATAATAAAATGGAGTATCTGTTTTTCCCAATATATAAAGTACTTTTATTCATAGTGATTTAAACTGAGCAAACTATAATATTCTACAAATAAATTATAAAGCTGTATGTAAATATACATAACTTTCCTGTATTTTTCCATTTTTGGCCTCTATACTAGCCCAATGCATTTTTTGTAGTGCTGCTAGAGTGTTTCAGAAACAAGTCTGATGTCTTTTATTATTGTAAATGTTTCAGTGGAATCCCCATCACAAACTGTATAAAATCTTAATATTTTGGTGTTTTGTACAGTTGCTAGCAGCACCCGTTGACTTAGGAGACAGTATGGTTGGTGCATAGGAAAGGCAAAAATAAGTCAATACCTAACAGCTGTAACCATCAATGTAAATGGGGTCAACTCACCTATCAAAAGAAACAGGCTAGCAGAATGGATCAAGAAAGAAGATGCAGCAATATGCTGCATACAAGAGACACATTTAATCCAAAAGTTAATACATAGATTGAAAATCAAAGGATGGAAAACAGTACTTCATGCAACAGGAACCTAGAAATAAGCAGGGGCAGCTATCCAAATCTCAGACAAAGTAAACCAGAGAGGGACAAAGATGTCCATTACATACTTCTCAAGGGAAAAATCCAAGAAGAAGAAATAACAATCATTAATATTTATGCACCAAATATTGGTGCACCTAAATACATAAAACTAATATTAAGGGACATGAAAGATCAAATAAACACTAACACAATTATAATGGGGCACTTCAACACCCCACTGTCACAAATAAAAAGATCAAATAGGCAGAAAATTAACAAAGAAATATCAGAACTGAATCAACTCTTTGAACAAATGGACTTAGCAGATGTCTACAGAGTGTTCCACCCTACAACAGAGGAATACACATTCTTCTCAGCTGCACACAGGTCATTCTCCAAAATAGACCACATACTAGCTCATAAAGGATACTAAGTAAATGTAAGGGAACTGAAATCATCCCATGCATACTATCGGGCCATAGTGCAATGAAACTAGAGATCAATGGCAACAGAAACCAAAAAACCACATAAAAACATGGAAACTAAGTAATATCCTGTTAAATAACAGTTGGGTCACAGAAGAAATTAAAGAAGAAATTAAGCAATTTATACTGTTAAATGATAATGCCAATACAACATAACAGAACCTATGGGATACAATGAAAGCAGTGCTACAGGGAAATTTTATCGCATTGAACTCCCACATCAAGAAGACAAAAAAGAACTGAAAAAAAAAAACAACTTAATGTTGAACCTCAAACAACTAGAAAAAGAAGAACAAATCAAACCCAAAGCTCATAGAAGAGAGGAAATTATTAAGATCAGAGCCGAAATCAACACAATTGAGACCAAGAAAACAATAAAAGAATCAATGAATCAAAGACTTGGTTCTTTGAAAGACTAAACAAAATAGACAAAACCCTAATCAACCTTATCAAAAAAAAAAAAAAAAGGAAAGAAAAGACCCAAATTCATGCAATAAAAAATGAAAGGGGCGTAGTCACAAGTGTTCCATCAGAAATCCAAAGGATCATCAACACCTACTTCCAGAACCTGTACTCAAACACGATGGAAAACACGGAAGAAATGGACAGATTCTTAGAAGCATATCTAAAACTAAACCAAGAAGAGCTCAGAACACTTAATAAACCAATACTGGCCATTGAAACTGAAGTGGTAATTAAAAACATACCAACAAAAAAAGCCCAGGTCCTGATGGCTTCACAGCCGAATTCTATAAGAAATTAAAAAATGATCTAATACCACTATTCCTCAAAATCTTTAATGAAATTGAGAACGAAGCAGTACTTCCAAATTATTCCTAGAAGCAAGCGTCACCCTGATACTAAAACCAGAAAAGGATCCATCTGAAAAACAGAACTACAGGCCAATCTCCCTGAAGAACATAGATGCAAAAATTCTCAAGAAGATACTGGCAAACAGAATGCAGCAAATTACCAGGAAGATTGTATACTACAAGCAAGTAGGATCCATCCCAGGGATGCAGGGATGGTTCAACATATGTAAATCAATATATGTAACACACCATATCAGCAAAGTCAAAGACGAAAATCACATGATCATCTCAATAGATGCAGAAAAAGCATTTGACAAAATCCAACACCCATTCATGATAAAAAAAAATACTACAGAAATTAGGAATAGACGGTATATACCTAAATCTGATAAAAGACATATATGACAAACCAACGGCCAACATCACACTATATGGGGAGACACTGGAAGGTTTCACATTCGAATTTGGAACAAGACAAGGTTGCCCACTATCACCACTATTATTCAATATAGTTCTAGAAACATTAGCCAGAGCAATTAGACAAGAAAAAGAAATAAAAGGAATAACAATAGGAAAGGAAGAAGTTAAACTATTGTTATTTGCAGATGACATGATACTCTACATAGAAGACCCAAAAAATTCCACCAAAAGACTTCTAGTTTTAATAACTAAATTCAGTTGCGTCACTGGATAAAAAGTCAGCACCCAAAAGTCAATAGAATTCCGATACAAAAACAATAAACCCACTGAAAAAGAAATAACAGAAGATATACCTTTCACAATTGCACACATAAAAATAAAACATTTAGGAATCCATCTAACAAGGAAAGTCAAAGATCTTTACACCAAAAACTACAGCACTCTAAAAAAGGAAATTGAAAAGGATATCAGAAAATGGAAAGATAGCCCATGTTCTTGGGTTGGAAGAACCAACATAGTGAAAATGACCATGCTTTCTAAATTACTATACAGATTTCATGAAATTCCAATCAAGATACCACTAACATACTTCAAAGAATTAGAAAGGACGAACATGAATTTCATCTGGAACCAGAAGAGACCAAGAATAGCAAAAACAATCCTAAGTAACAGGGGAAAAGCTGGGGGCATCACAGTCACTGACCGAAAACTGTACTATAAAGCTACAGTATTAAAAACAGCATGGTACTGGCAAAAAGACAAACCTGAGGACCAATGGAACAGATTAGAAGACACAGAAACAACTCCAAACACACTCAAATACCTCATCTTCGACAAAGGAGCCAAATACCCTCACTGGAAGAAAGATAGCCTCTTTAACAAATGGTGCTGGACAAATTGGCCTGCCACATGCTGCAAACTAAAACTAGATACATGTCTCTCACCATGTACTAAACTAAAATCAAAGTGGGTCAATGATCTAAACATTAAAACAGAAACACTAAATTTACTGGAGAATAGAATAGGAAGAACCCTCGAAGACAAAGGGGTAGGGAAAAAATTTATGAACAGAACCCAGACTGCACGGGAAACAATACAAAGAATCAGTGCGTGGGACCATATGCTATTAAAAAGCTTTACCACAGAAAAAGAAATCACCAATGGAGCACGGCAAAAAGACACAGAATGGAAAAAAATTTTTGCTAGCTATCCATTCAGACAAAGGTCTAACATCTAGAATATATAAAGAACTCAAAAAA